>MDKJ01345987.1:0-65672 GCA_005239525.1 Nicotiana knightiana | reverse complement strand
AATTTCAGGTCAATCGGAGGTGTTTTGGCTGGTTTCGGCGTAGTTGGCAAAATTTGGAAGTTTCAAAGTTCATAGGCTTGGATTTGATGTAATTTTGGTGTTTTTATGTTGTTTTTGGCGTTTCGAAGGATCGAATAAGTTGAAATAATGCTATGAGGTGTGTTGGTATGTTTGGTTGGGGCTCCGAGGGGCTCGGGATTGATTTCGAATTGTTGACGGGGTATTGAACTTAAACATTTGCAGCAATTAGCTGCTGGTGTAAGTTTCTGGTGTTGGCCCCACCTGCGGAAGGGCAGCCGCAGGTGCGATGTCGCAGGTGCGAAAGGTCATGCTCAGGTGTGGAAGGAGGCTAGGCAAGGGGAAAATCGCAGGTGCGAAGAGATGGCCGCACATGCGAAGCCGCAGGTGCGAGAATTGGCCCGTTAGTGGGATTGCGCAGGTGCGCACCTGGAATTGCAGGTGTGGGTCCGCAGGTGCGATTAAGTGTCCGCAGGTGCAGAATTTCTGGGCAGAACAGTATATAAAGGGGCCTCCGTGAAATTTTATTCATTCCACCATTTTTGCATGCAGTTGGAGCTCTTTTGAAGGCAAATTGAAGAGGAAATTCGTGGTTCTTCAGTGGAGGTAAGTTCCTGGGTTATTAAAGTCATTTCTATGCTATTTTATTCGGATTAGGCTTGTAAATTGAAGGATTTAAAGTAGGTAAAGGATGGGAAGAATGGGTGGAGGATTGGAAAATTCTTTTGGCAATTTGGGTAGGCAATTGTGGTCCGATTGTGATGTTTTTGGTATGTGTAGAATCGTGGGAGGATGAGGATTCTAGTGATGTAAAATTTTATCAAATTCCGAGACGTGGGCCCAGGGCTCGGATTTGGCCGAATTTTGAGATTTTGTATAATTTGATAGTTTTCGATTGGGTTGTGTTCCTTTAGCATATATTAATGATGTTAAACTAGTTTTGGCTAGATTCGGAGCAATCAGGAGCCAATTTGAGGGGCAAGAGCATAGCGGACTAGTGTTGTGGCCCGGTAGAGGTAAGTAATGGTTATAAATCTTGTCCTAAGGGTATGAAACCCCGGACTACATATTTCTCACTGATTTTTGAATGGCGTACATGTCGGATGATGAGTATGTGGCGCGCACTGATTTTTGGATTGGATTAGGTCCTCTCTGCAGTCGACTAATGAGTTGCATATTTTACTCAAAACCTTATGTTAAATTATGTTCTAAAGATTGTTGAAATATTTGGGCTACAAGCCGTGTTTGGGACCCCGTGCCGATCTGTTTAGACCCCTTGGGGGATTTTTACTACTGTTTTCCTCACCATTTTGCTGATGATTTCACTTAGCCACATTGTGCTTACTGTTTTCGAAACTCCGCCTGATTTACACTACTTTGAGACTTAAAAATGATGTTTTGGGTCGAGTAACTTGTTTTACTAATTTGCCCGAGGGGCTTTTTGAGTGGTTCTGCTGAGTGAGGTCGAGGGCCTGATTGTGAGGATATGATACGCCACGAGGTGGCTTGATATTAGCGCTTGGGCTGAAGGAGCTCCTTCGGAGTCTGCACACACCCCCAGTGATCACACCGAGTGCCGAGTGCCGAGTGATTGGGAGGCATGAGTGACAATGAAGTGCTGAGTGACTGATTATGAGTGACTGTGAGGCATGCCTGAGGGGCTGATTATGATACATGTTTTGCCCAAGGGGCTACCTATGATTTTTACTACTTTCACTCTGGACTTATGAAATATGTTTTGCCCGAGGGGCCTCTATATGATACATTTCATTTTCATACTAAATCTTTCGGTTTTGAAGTTGTTAAAAATATGCATTCTTCAAAGGACTTTTCTGAAGTGGGTTTTAAGGCATGATGACTTCATATATCTATGTTTATACTGTTGGAAAGAAAGGCTGTGCATATTGTGAATTGATGACATTGATTTCTATGTTATTTCTTGCCACTTAGACTTGATTTATATTCTTTACTACTGAGTTGGCGTACTCACATTACTCCCTACACCCCTGTGTGTAGATTCCAGTGCAGATACTGAGCATTAGCTATCTTTTCTGTGCGGAGCCGTATTGCGGGATATAGAGGTAGCTGTTCAGCGTCCGCAGCATCTCTGTTTTCCCATTTTGTTGTATCTAGATATTTATTCGGAAGTTTTTGTATTATAATAGTATACCTTTGGCTTATTTTTCTTAGATGCTCATGACATGTTGGCTCCGGGTTTTGGGGTTGGTGGCACTGTTATTTGGCCTAATGTATTTAGTAAACTCAGTATATTTTATGAAATGCTTGAAAGTTGATTGGGATTTTGAAAGAAATTGTGACATGTGATTATTGGCTAGCCTAGTTCCACGATAGGTGCCATCACGGCCGGTTTAGGATTTGGGGTCGTGACAGCTGAGCAGCTACCTCGATCCTCGATCAAACTCCAAGCACGTCCAAAAATCAACTAGTGAGATGGTCCGGTACCTGGATCTACACACAGAGGTGCATGGAATAACGTAAGTACGCCAACTTAGTAAGTAATCAAAGTAACTAAAAACTTGAGTGTAGTGACGAGCATTTATAAATCATGTAAATCCATATAATGAGTAACAGTGGAAATGAATAAATCAAGTCAGGAATCTACATTTCGAATATTTCATAAAAACTCCAGTTTCCATTTAAAAATCTCGCATAAAAACATTTGTCCAACATTATCATCAGAGGCTTAGTGTAAAGAAGAGTGAAAACAGTAGTTTCATAAAATATAAGCCCCTCGGGCATAATATCACTCACAATAAAGCCTCTCGGTCAAGCCTCTCAGTCACTCATGACTCCACTATCAATATCTCATGCTCACACTAAACACTCGTACTAAGCAAGTACCATGAATACACACAACTGCTGCGGCGGGCAACCCGATCCATATAATAGTCGACTGCGCCCACTTGGGATGTACAGACTCCGAAGGGGATCCTGCAGCCCAAGCGCTATAATGCTGCAGCGTGAAGCCTGGTCCAATATGTACATTGCTGCGGCGTGCAGCCCGATCCATATATAACATATATTGCTGCGGCGACCCGATCCATATATAATCTATATTGCTGCGGCGTGCATCCCGATCCATATGTAATATAAAACATATATATTACTGCGGCGTGCAGCCCGATCCATATCTATCCTCACATGCTCGGCTCTCGGCCTCCATTAGTCATCCTCACAAGCCACTCGGGCAATTCATCTCAACTCACGGGACTCAGCCCAAAATACCTCTCAGAGTTTCAAACAGTGTGATAACAATGAGAATAACAAAAAGTAGAAAAAGATAAATGAGTTTACAATTGTTCTATCAGGATAGTGTGAGAATAGTGTAAAAGTACCTCTGAGGGTCTAAACAGGTCGGCACAAGGCCCCAAACATGTCTCACAACCCATAAACAAGTATAAATTTCTAAAATACAGGATATCGTAAGGTTTCAAATCGAGTACGTGGCTTAATAGTCGCTACGGGATGGACCAAAGTCACAATCCCTATCGGTGCACGCCCACACGCTCGTCACCTAGCATGTGCGTCACCTTATTTACCAAAACAATATAAAATATCGGGGTTTCATACCCTCAAGTCTAGAGTTACAATCGTTACTTACCTCATAACAGCCCAAAAGCTATTCTGCGATGCTTTTGCCCCTCGAATTGGCTCCCAAATGCTCCGAATCTAACCAAAACCAGATTAACATCATCAATATACACTAAAGGAACAAAACCCAATCGAAAGCTATCAATTTTAAGCACAATTCCCGAAATTGACCAAACCCGAGCCCCGGGCCTACGTCTCAAAATTCGATGAAAATCGCGTCAAAAGAATCCTTATCCCTTCCCGAGTCTACACATATAAAATGCATCACAATCCGACCACAAACAACTCCTAAATTCCTTAATTTACAAGTCTCAATTTCTCAAGCCCTAAACCCCCAATTTATGCCATTTAATCTCCAAATTCCAAGCCTATTCCGTCACAAAATAACATATCGATTTTATAGTCAGGGAAACTTACCTCCATTGAAGACTCTCGAATTCCTCCTTCAAATTGCTCCCAAATTAGCTCAACCCGCATGCAAAAATGAAAGAAATGCCAAAATTTCGTGGAGGCACCTATTTATACCTCCTGACCAGTTAAATCCGCACATGCAGACCATTTTTCGCACCTGGGGACCCGCACCTGCAGTCCCAGGTGCTCACCTGCGCAATTCCACTAAAAGTCCAGACTCCGCACCTGCGAGTCCTCACCCACACATGCGGCTTCGCAGGTGCGGCCCATGCCTCGCACCTGCGGCTTCCTCCAGCCTGACCTTTTTCCGCACCTGCGTTATGACCTTCGCACTTTCGGCCATCGCAACTGCGTCTCCCCATCGGCAGGTGTGGCCATACCAGTAAATGACACCAGCAACAATTTTGCTGCAAATTCCTAAGTCTAAACCTCCGTTAACCATATAAAATCAATCCCGAGTCCCTTGGGGACCCAACTAAACATACCAACACATCCCATAACCTCATTCGAACTTATTCGAGCCTTTGAAACACCAAAAACAACGCAAAAACACCAAAATCACATCAAATTCAAGCCTATGAACTTTGAAACTTCTAAATTTCACCAATGATGCTGAAACCAACCAAAACACATCCGATTGACTTGAAAATTTGCACAAATCTCAAAATAACATTACGAACCAGCTCCAACTTCCGAAATTCCATTCCGACCCCGATAGCCTATTTTCCCCTACCGACCGGAAATCGCCAAAAACTAACTTTCACCAATTCAAGCCTAATTCTACACCCGGCATTAAAACTTCATTCCGAACACACTCTTAAGCCCCAAATCACCTAATGAAGCTATCCTAGCCATAAAATCCACATTTCGAGGTCGTTGACTAATAAGTCAACTCCTAGTTGACTTTTTCAACTATTAAGCTAATTTAAGAGACTAAGTGTCTCTGTTCTCACCACGACCACTCCGAACCCGAACCAACCGACCCAACACAACATAAATAGGCTAAGCAAAATATGATAAAGCAGAAACAGGGGAAACGAGGCTAATCTCACGAAACAACCGGCCGGGTCGTTACATCCTCCCCCTCTTAAACAAACGTTCGTCCTCCAACAGGTCTAGAAACATACCTGGAGTCTCAAATAAGTGAGGATATCTGCTCTGCATCTCCCACTCGGTCTCCCAGGTGGCATCCTCCACCGGCTGTCCTCTCCACTGAACCTTCACTGAAGCTATATCCTTAGACCTCAGGTTTCTGACCTGACGACCCAAAATAGCCACTGGCTCTACCTCATATGGCATATCACCCTCGAGCTGAACCGTGCTGAAGTCCAAAACATGAGACGGGTCAGCAACATACTTTCGGAGCATCGAAACATGGAACACCAGATGAATACTCGATAAGCTGGGAGGCATGTCAAGCTTATAAACCACCTCCCAATCCTCTGAAGCACCTCAAAAGGCCCAATGAACCGGGGACTCAGCTTTCCCCTCTTCCCGAACCTCATAACACCCTTCATGGGTGACACCTTCAGCAGCAACTTCTGCCCAACCATGAAAGACACATCTCGGATCTTCCGGTCCGTATAACTCTTATGCCTAGACTGTGCCGTGAGAAGACGCTCCTGAATCAACTTCACCTTACCCAACGCATCCTGAACCAGGTCTGTGCCCAATAGCCTAGCTTCGCCCGGCTCAAACCAACCAACTGGAGATCTGCACTCCTACCATATAAAGCCTCATAAGGAGCCATCTGGATACTTGACTGATAACTATTATTATATGCATACTCCGCGAGTGGCAGAAACTAGTCCCATGAACCCCCAAAATCAATGACACAGGCACGCAACATATCCTCCAAAATCTGAATAGTATGCTCCGGCTGCTCGTCGACCTAAGGATGAAACGCTGTTCTCAACTAAACCTGAGTACCTAAATCTCTCTGCACGACCCTCCAAAACTGAGATGTGAACTGAGTACCTTTGTCAGAAATGATAGAAACTGGAACCCCATGCAATCGGACAATCTCCCTGATATAAATCTCAGCTAACCACTTCGAAGAATAAGTAGTACCAACATGAATGAAGTGCGCGGACTGGTCAGCCGATCCACAATAACCCATATAACATCAAACCTCCTCGAAGTCCGTGGGAGTCCAACTACGAAGTCCATGGTGATTCGCTCCCACTTCCACTCTGGAATATCTAATCTCTAAATCAATCCACCTGGTCTCTGGTGCTCATACTTGACCTGCTGACAGTTGAGACACCGAGCCACGAACTCAACAATATCCCTCTTCATCCGCCTCCACCAATGATGCTGTCTCAGGTCCTGATACATCTTTGCGACGCCCGGATTGATGAAATACTGCGAACTATGAGCCTCAGCTAGAATCAAATCTCGAAGTCCATCCACATTGGGCATGCAAATACAACCCTGCATCCTCATGACCCCATCATCACCAATAACCACATCCCTGGCATCACCGCGACTGACCCTGTTCTGAAGAACGAGAAAGTGTGGATCATCATACTGGCGTGCTCTAATATGATCATAAAGAGAAGACCTGGAGGATACAAAGCCAATACCCGCGGGGGCTCTGATAGATCTAATCTCACTAACTGACCCGCTAAAGCCTGAACATCAAGGTCTAATAGCCGCTCTGCTACTAGAAGGTAGGCTAGACTCCCCAAACTCTCCGCTCTACGACTCAGGGCATCGTCCACTACATTGGCCTTCCCCAGATGATATAAAATAGTGAGGTCATAATCCTTGAGAAGCTCCAACCATCTCCTCTGACGCAAATTCAGATCCTTCTGCTTAAGCAGATGCTGCAAACTACGGTGATCAGTGAAAATATCACAATGCACTCCATATAAATAATGACGCCAAATCGTCAAGGCGTGGACAATAGCTGCTAGCTCAAGACCGTGCACTGGATAATTCTTCTCGTGCACCTTCAACTGTCTGGACGCGTAGGCAATCACCCTACCGTCCTGCATCAAAACTGCTCCAAGGACAACTCTCGAGGCATCACAGTAAACTGTACAGGAACCTGAACCCTTAGGCAAAACTAACACCAGAGCTGTAGTCAAAGCTGACATGAGCTTCTGAAAGCTCTCCTCACATTCCTCAGTTCACCTGAAATGAGCACCCTTCTGGGTTAGTCTAGTCATAGGTGCTGCAATAGATGAAAATCCCTCTACGAAACGGCGATAGTAACCTGCCAAACCAACAAAACTGCGAATCTCGGTAGCTGATGACGGTTTAGGCCAGCTCTGAACCGCCTCTACCTTCTTCGGATCAACCTGAATACCCTCACTGGACACCACGTGCCCCAAGAATGCTACTGAATCAAGCCAGAACTCTCACTTTGAAAATTTTGCATACAATCTCTTCTCTCTCAAGGTCTAAAGCACAACTCTCAAATGCTGCTCATGATCCTCCCGAGATTGGGAATACACCAAGATATCGTCAATAAACACGATGACGAAAGAATCCAGATAAGGCCAGAATACACTGTGCATCAAGTGCATAAAGGCTGCTGGGGCATTGGTCAGCCCGATGGACATAACCAGAAACTCATAATGACCATATCTAGTCCTGAAAGCAGTCTTCAGAATTCTGGCCCCCGAATCTTCAACTGATGATAGCCAGAATGCAAGTCAATCTTGGTAAACACCCCGGCACCCTGCAACTGATCAAACAAGTCATCAATACAAGGAAAGGGATACAGGTTCTTCACCGTAACCCTTTTCAGCTGCCGATAATCAATAAACATACGCATAGAAGCATCCTTCTTCTTCACAAACAACACCGTGCACCCCAAGGTGACACACTAGGCCAAATGAACCCCTTATATAAGAGTTCCTGAAGCTTCTCCTTTAACTCATTTAGATCCGCTGGTGCTATACGATAAGGTGGAATAGAAATAGGCTGAGTGCCTGGCACCAGATCAATACCAAAATCAATGTCCCTGTCAGGTGGCATGCCTGACAGGTTTGCAGGAAACACGTCCGGAAAGTCACGGACCACCGGAACCGAGTCAATAGCGGGAGTCTCACCAGTGACATCCCTCACAAAAGCCAGATATGATAAACACCCCTTTTCAACCATACGCCAGGCTTCAGGAAGGAAATCACCCTGCTAGGCACATACCTATAAGAACCTCTCCATTCAACCCTCGGACATCCTGGCATAGCTAAGGTGACGGTCTTAGCGTGACAGTCAAGAACAACATGACACATAGATAACCAATCCATGCGAAATATCATATCAAAATCGACAATGCAGAGTAACAGTAGGTCCACTCGGGTCTCCAGACCCCCAATAGATACCACACACGATCGATACACACGGTCCACAACAATAGTATCGCCCACCGAAGTCGACACATGAACAGATGTAACTAAAGACTCACGGGGCATATCCCGAAAATAGGCAAAACATGATGAAACATAGGAATATGTAGAACTAGGGTCAAATAAAGCCAAAGCATCTCGGGGACAGATTGAGACAATACATGCGATCACTGCATCGGAGGCTATAGCATTTGGAAGGACTGGAAACGCATACATACGGGCTTGACCTCCACCTACTCGACCTCCCCCTCTAGGGCGGCCTCTAGCTGACTGACTACCACCCCTGGCTGCCTGGGTGGGTGGTGGAATAACTTGAGCTGAAGTCGAAGGCTGGCTCCTCAGCTGAGATGGGCCTCCAAGATGATGAGGACACTGCCTCCTCATATGCCCAAACTCTCCACACTCATAACAACTCCCTGGATTTGGAGACGAGGACTGAAAGGAACCCTTGTCACCAGAATAGCCACTAGGAGAACCATGCATAGAGGAACCCTGAACTGATGGTGCTCGAACTGCACTTTGGGCTGGAAGGGCACCGAATTAAGAACGACCTGGCTGAGAACTGCAGGGACCATGCCCCAAAGATGCACCACTATGGGCTGGGCAGCCTGACCGAGGAGGCCTGAACGAACGACTTCTACCATGCTGAATCTGCCCCCTTGAAGGAGCACCACTAGAACCACCCGATCCATGAGGACTCTTGGCCTCCCTCTCTACACGCTCCTGGCGGCGAACCGACTCAATATTTCGAGCAATATCAACAACCTGCTCGAAGGTAGAACCTAATACTCTCTCCCGAGTCATAAAAAGGCGGAGCTGATAAGTGATGCCATCCATGAAACTCCTAATCCTCTCCCTATCAGTAGGGACCAACTCGGTGGCATGACGATCCAACTCTGAAAACCGCATCTCATACTGCGTCACTGATAGCTCCCCCTAACGCAGCTTCTCAAAATGCCTGTGCTGCTCCTTCCTGTGAGACTGGGGTACATACTTCTCCAAGAAGATAGTGGAGAACTGCTGCTAGGTGAGGGGTGCTGAACCAACAGGACTACGCCTCTCAAAAGACTCCCACCAAGTGAAATCAGCACCAGAAAACTGAAAAGTAGCAAACGAGACCCCACTGGTCTCTAGAATCCCAGCAGTACGCAACATCATCTAACACTTATCTAGAAAACCCTAGGCATCCTCGCCCTCAGCACCACTGAACGTTGGAGGCTAAAGTCTACTAAATCTCTCCAATCTACGCTGCTCGTCCTCTGGCATAGCTGGAACCACGAAGTCCCAAACTCGAGCAACCGGCTGAACTGGAACCGCCCCTAGTGTCTGATGGCCCTGAGTAACCTGCTCAGGTGTCCGGGTAACTGGAGTCTGACTGCCTCCCCCGGCCTGAGAAGTAGCGGCAGTAGAAGATGCAACAACTGCCTGAGCAAGGGTCGTACATACTGTCAAGATCTGGGCCAAAGTCTCCTGAAGACCCGGAATAACAACAGGCACTGCCGGTGCCTGAGCCTGTCCCACTAGAGCATCTGCGTCGGGAACCTGATCCTGAATGGTAGGGGATCATCTCGTACTGCCCTGGATGCTGCATGGGCTGGCCCCTACCTCTACCACGGCCTCGACCGCGGCCTCGACCTCTCGCTGGTCTAGCTTGTGGTTGATCACCCTGATCGGTAGCGCGAGTCCTCACCATCTATGAGAGAATGAAACAATAGAAGTTTAGATTTCCAGAATCAACAAAATGGCACGACAAAATTCAATAAAAATGAGATTGTTCCTAAGGGTTCCGCAGCCTCTCAAAGATAAGTATAGACATCTCCGTACCGATCCACAAGACTCTACTAAACCTGCTCATGACCGTTGAGTCCTATGTAACCTAGGCTCTGATACCAACTTGTCACGACGCCAAGCCCTAAGCCGGCCGTGATGGCGCCTATCATGGAACTAGGCTAGACAACCATTACAGACTATCATAATATTTCATAACTTCCCAAAATTTAGCAGATTTTAAAACAGCAAAATCAGATGAACAATTTATACACTTCCCCAAAACCTGGAGTCAACTGTCATGAGTATCTAGGACTATAAATACAATGTACAATAAAATGACTTACTACTACAAAATTCTGAAGTACGAAAGACAAAAAACTATGAATTGAGGAAAGGAAGGGAGGTGAGTTGGGGATGCTCATACCTACCTCGATCCTCGATCAAACTCCAAGCACGTCCGAAAATCAACTAGTGAGATGGTTCGGTACCTGGATCCGAACACAGAGGTACATGGAGTAACGTGAGTACGCCAACTCAGTAAGTAACCAAAGTAACTAAAAACTTGAGTGTAGTGACGAGCATTTATAAATCATGTAAATCCATATAATGAGTAACATTGGAAATGAATAAATTAAGTCAGGAATCTTCATTCCGAATATTTCATAAAAACTCCAGTTTCCATTTAAAAATCTCGCATAAAAATATTTGTCCAACATTATCATTAGAGGCTCAGTGTAAAGAAGAGTGAAAACAGTAGTTTCATAAAATATAAACTCCTCGGGCACAATATCACTCACAATAAAGCCTCTCAGTCACTCGTGACTCCACTATCAGTATCTCATGCTCACACTAAACACTCGTACTCAGCAAGTACCATAAATACACACAACTGCTTCGGCGGGTAGCCTGATCCAGTATATATATATATATATATATATATATATATATATATATATATATATATATATATATATATATATATATATATATATATATATATATATATATATATATATATATATATATATATATATATATATATATATATATATATATATATATATATATATATATATATATATATATATATATATATATATATATATATATATATATATATATATATATATATATATATATATATATATATATATATATATATATATATATATATATATATATATATATATATATATATATATATATATTTACTGCTGCGGCGTGCGGCCCGATCCTTATAACATACGCTACGGCGTGCAGCCCGATCAACATAATAGTCGACTGCGCCCACTGGCGATGTATTCACTCCGGAGGGGCTCCTGCATCCCAAGTGCTGTATTGCTGCGGCGTGCAGCCCGATCCAATATGTACATTGCTGCGGCGTGCAACCCGATCCATATATAACATATATTGCTACGACATGCAGCCCGATCCATATATAATCTATATTGCTGCGGCGTGCCGCCCGATCCATATGTAATATATAACATATATATTGCTGTGGCGTGCAACTCGATCCATAACTATCCTCACATGCTCGGCTCTTGGCCTCACTTAGTCATCCTCACAAGCCACTCGGGCAATTCATCTCAACTCACGAGACTCAGCCCAAAATACCTCTCAGAGTTTCAAAACAGTGTGATAACAGTGAGAATAACAACAAGTAGAAAAACATGACTGAGTTCACAATTGTTCTATCAGGATAGTGTGAGAATAGTGTAAAAGTACCTCTGAGGGTCTAAACAGGTCGGCACAAGGCCTCAAACATGGGTCACAACCCATAAACAAGTATAAATTTCTAAAATACAGGATATCGTAAGGTTTCAAATCGAGTACGCGGCTTAATAGTCGCTACGGGAAGGACCAAGTCACAATCCCTATCGGTGCACGCCCACACGCTTGTCACCTAGCATGTGCGTCACCTCATTTACCAAAACAATATAAAATATCGGGGTTTCATACCCTCAGGTCTAGAGTTACAATCATTACTTACGTCAAAACAGCCCAAAAGCTACTCCGCGATGCTCTTGCCCCTCGAATTGTCTCCCAAATGCTCCGAATCTAACCAAAACCGGATTAACATCATCAATATACGCTAAAGGAACAAAACCTATCGGAAGCTATCAATTTTAAGCACAATTCCCGAAATTGGCCAAACCCGAGCCCCGGGCCTACGTCTCGAAATTCGATGAAAATCGCGTCAAAAGAATCCTTATCCCTTCCCGAGTCTACACATATAAAATGCATCACAATCCGATCACAAACAACTCCTAAATTCCTTAATTTACAAGTCTCAATTTCTCAAGCCCTAAACCCCCAATTTATGCCATTTAATCCCCAAATTCCAAGCCTATTCCGTCACAAAATAACATAGAATTGAGTTTATAGTACAGGAAACTTACCTCCACTGAAGACTCTCGAATTCCTCCTTCAAATTGCTCCCAAATTAGCTCAACTCGCATGCAAAAATGAAAGTAATGCCAAAATTTTGCGGAGGCACCTATTTATACCTCCTGATCAGTTAAATCTGCACATGCGGACCATTTTTCGCACCTGCGGACCCGCACCTGGGACCTGCACAATTCCACTAAATGTCCAAACTCCGCACCTGTCCCATGCCTCACACCTGCGGTTTCCTCCAGCCTGACCTTTTTCCGCACCTGCGCTATGACCTTCTCACTTTCGACCATCACACCTGCGTCTCCCCACCCGCAGGTGTGGCCACACCAGTAAATGACACCAGCATCAATTTTGCTGCAAATTCGTAAGTCCAAACCTCGTTAACCATCCGAAATCAATTCCGAGATGCTCGGGGCCCCAACCAAACATACCAACACATCCCATAACCTCATTCAAACTTAGTCGAGCCTTTGAAACACCAAAAACACCAAAATCACATCAAATTCAAGCCTATGAACTTTGAAACTTTTAAATTTCACCAATGATGCCGAAACCAACCAAAACACATCCGATTGACCTGAAAATTTGCACACATCTCCAAAATGACATTACGAACCTAGTCCAACTTCCGGAATTCCATGCCGGCCCCGATAGCCTATTTTTCCGTGCCAACCGGAAATCGCCAATAACTAACTTTCGCCAATTCAAGCCTAATTCTACACCGGGAATCAAAACTTCATTCCGAACATACTCCTAAGCCCCAATCACCTAACGAAGCTATCCGAGCC
Organism: Nicotiana knightiana; assembly: GCA_005239525.1. Taxonomy (NCBI): domain Eukaryota; kingdom Viridiplantae; phylum Streptophyta; class Magnoliopsida; order Solanales; family Solanaceae; genus Nicotiana; species Nicotiana knightiana. Next base: position 52,315 of record MDKJ01345987.1, on the reverse strand, counting down.
ATATAATCTATATTCTGAGGTCATTTACCAAACTCCCAGTTGACGTTTTGAACTATTAAGCTAATTTAAGAGACTAAGTGTCTCTGTTCTCAACACGACCACTCCGAACCCGAACCAACCGTCCCAACACAACATAAATAGGTTAAGAAACATATGATACAGTAGAAACGGGGGAAACGGGGCTAATCTCACGAAACGACCATCCGCGTCGTTACATATATATGTTTGAAAATGTACGAAGTTATACTGCGTAATAGCAATAAGATTTGAAATTTTAAGAGAGCACGGTGTAATATTTCTCAAGAGATTCGACTAAGGTATGTTAAGGCTAATCCTTCATTTTGGCATGATCCTAGTAACGATACGTAAACGTAGTGTCATTCCATATGGTTTTACTCTTAGCAGTTAAGGATGTCTATGTTATTCATTTCTGTAAAGTGATATTCAAGCATGTTTAAGTATGTTCCTAAGTCTTTATTGAGGTATTTTATAAAGATGTTAATGTTCATAGTATAGTAATACATGAATCTTCATGCATTTACCACCGTGCTACGGCCAGTTGGGCAGTTACCACTGGTTGGGCAGTTATGTATCATTATTTACCACTGGTTGGCGGGTCATGCATATTCATTAACCACCGAGCTACGTCCAGCTGTTTGGAAAGTTACACATTTACCATCGAGCTTTGGCCGATTAGGCTGTCATGCATTTGCCACCGCGCTACGCCTGTTTGGGCAGTTACCACTGACCAGTTGGGCAGTCATGCATCATACAATATGGATAATAGTCGCAAAGAGAAGCATTACATATATGTAAGTATGATACGTATGCATATACGGTGGCACTTCAGAGATTCAGGTTGATTCTTATATTTATTTAATTAAGGTTGAGTTATGGTTATGTTTTAGTTCTGCTTTACATACTCAGTACATTATTCGTACTGACATCCTTTTGTTGAGGATGCTGCATTCATGCCTGAAGGTATAGATAATCAATTTGATGATCCCTCTTAGTAGACGAGATTGACATTCAATGAAATATTGGTAAGACTCCACCTCATTTGGAGTGCAGCTGAGTCTATGAGTCATCGTGTCAGAATTTTGCTACAGACTTATGGGTAGGCCGATACCCTGTCTCATTTGATGTCAAATAATCTTAGAGGTTTTGTAGACAGAGGTTCATTTTGTACAGTATGTCAGAGGCCTTGACGGCCCATATGTATCCATATTTTAAGAAAAACGGTTCAGTGATACAGTGTTACCCACTTACAGTTGTACATTAAGAGTTGTGGCCATGTTGGCCCATGATAGTTAGAAAAAAAAATGACTTACAGAGTGGTTCACTCGGCCCAGTTAGGCACCGGGTGCCAGCCACGCCTCCCAAGGTTTGGGGCGTGACACACAAGTTCTCCAACATCATCAAGTTGGGAGAAATGATAGAAGAGGCAATCAAGAAGGGTATGGTGACCGATTTTCAGGCGCTGCAAGCCACCAATAAAGTCTTACAGTACGGAAATATTTCAAAGAAGAAAGAAGTGGGTGCCGTGATGGTATCCCAGGGCCCTAAATCTCCCCTTACCTATTGGACACCTCCACCAACATATCAACCCTCACCTCCAAAATACCAATACACCACCACTACCTACCATACCTATAATACCTAATCTGCATATTACCATTCACCTCCTCCCGCCTGCCAAAACTACCTAGAGCCACGAACAAACTTTGACTGCAAAACTCCCAAACAATACACCCCTATCTCCGAACCCATAGCCAAACTATATGAGAGACTGAAGGCCACTGGTTATTCCACTCCCATTCCTACTGCTGCTATTGAAAATTTTACACCCCATGTTTTCATACGTGAAAGTACGCCATAAGTAAATTGATGGAAGCTCGGAAACGAGATTTTACATCCCGTATTTTCGTATGTTAAAGTTTCGTCATAAGTTAATCGACGTAAGTTCGGAAATGAGGTTGTTTTGAGATTATAAGCATTATGATACTTCAAACAAGTGATAAGTAAATTCGTGAAGGTGAGAGGGTAAGCAAATCGAAGAAACTGAATTTCATCGAAGTTTGACATCTTGGGATAAAATACGGCCCGAGCTAAAGGTATTTATGGATTATTACCATACAAGGTACTACATGACCACGATAGTAAGGTATATAAGGTGTGTTAAAAGTAAATAATATTTTATGTAATTTGATATAATTCTTAATTATACGGATAATTGGGTAATTAATAATTTTTAGTGGGAGATTAATTAAAATCTTTGGATAATTGAAGAACCCCACGGGGAAACAAGCCACCCCAAGCTTTATGACTCGTAAATCTTATGGATTATGTGGCAAAGATTAAGGATTCAAGGTTTGTGGTTAAGCCATGTGAGATTCTCAACCTTAAGAAGTCATGAACAACCTTAAGAAGTCATGAATAACCTTAAGAAGTCATAAAACATCTCAACATTAAGAAGTCATGAATAACCTTAAGAAGTCGTAAAACATGTCAACCTTAAGAAGTCATGAATAACCAACGTAAACTACATGAGACATTCTGGTATGCATCTGCATATATCAGCATAAGAAACAAAAGATCTCCACCAATTCAAAGCAACGTGAGATTTTGCAATTATAAGGGAGTACAGTGCAATCTTTCTTAAGAATATAATATGGATTTTTTTTACTCCGATCTTGCCGTCATGTGTTTTTTCGCAATTAACGTGTGTTAGAGGGATTGTCAAGAGAGTTGACCCAGGTATGTTAAGGCTAACCCTTCTTTCCTTTTGGCATGATCTATGCGACACAAACAAAACGAGCAAATGCATAACTTCCATAAATGACTCTATTCATAGAAGTATTAGAGGTGCCTATGTTCTTGAATTCCCATATGTCTTATTGTTTTATTGTCTGTTCATGGGTCTGCAAAAATATGTAAGTTGATAAAGTTTACTTCATGATATTATTCAAAGGCATAATTGTCTTATTATTGAAACTATAAGTATTTCATGATTTGCTGAGTTATCCAGACTTACATGTCGAGTCTTTTACTCCATGTCTATTATTTACTGATTTTCAATTCCTTACATGCTCGGTACATTATTTGTACTGACGTCCCTTTTGCCTGGGGTCACTGCGTTTCATGCCCGCAAGTCCCGATAGACAGACTGGGAGTCTTCCAAGTAGGCTATCAGCTCAGCGGAAGATGCTGGTGCACTCTATTTGCTCCAGAGTTGCTTATGTGGTTAGTGTGATTTAGACATGTATTGATTGGTATGTCGGGGCCCTGTCCTGGCCTTATGACATTTATGTACTCTTAGACGCTTGTAGACATATGTCATGTATATGAAAGATTTTATGGCCTTGTCGGCCTATGTTCAGTGTACGAGTGATGATTTTGGCCTTATAGGCCCTTACGTCATATGTATAAGTCAGTATATCAGATTGGAGTCATTTTATATTGAGTGTTCCCTCATGTTTTATTCTTGTTACCTCATATGGATCTTATATCCCATTTACCCATGTTGATGTAATGAGAAAGATACGTTATGTTGGTACTCGGTTGAGTAAGGCACTGGGTGCCCGTAGCGGCCCATCAGTTTGGGTCGTAACAGAAAACCCTTCCTAGTGGGTTAACCCCAACAAGACTTGTGCCTACCACTCATGCATGAAGGGTAATACTATCCAGGAATGCCGTATGTTGAATGATAAGATCCAGACACTAATTGACACCAAAGTTATACAGGCAAAGGAGTCTGCATCCAATGTCCGCAATAACCCTATTCCTGATCATATGGGCGAGGGAGTGAATGTGATAGAAAATGATGTAGAATGGGATCATGAAGGATCCATCGGACTTATCTGATAGAGGGACGCTCCCAAAACATCTCATGTAACCCTCTTGCCGGTTGTGGTGCAAACCCAGAAGCCATTCGAGGTCAAGGTAGCTACGCTCTTCAATGTGATGGTAGCTCCACCACCGTCTTACAAGTCTGATTCTATTCCATGGGATTGTGTGGAGGAGGAAAGAAGAAAAGGAAAATCCAAGATGGAAGAGATAGGTGCTGCATAAGGAATGACCAGAACCGACAGGGTTTACACAACAAAAAATCTTGGAGGAACGAGTAAAGAGACCGCACCAAAACCACCGGTTATGGAACATGTGTTGATGATATTTGGAGGAAGGTACAAGCGAGGGAATACTATATTGTTGATCAGTTAAACAAGAGTCCCACCCAAATATCTATCTTATCGTCATTGCAAAAATCAGATGCGCACAAGAATGCCTTGATGAAGGTGTTAAGTGAAGCTTATGTACCTACCGGTATCACTAGTGGATAGATGGAGAACATGGTGGGGCAGATACTAGAGAGTCCCAAGATTACTTTCCACAAAGATGAACTTCCATCGGAAGGATTAAATCATAATAAAGCATTGCACATCATTGTGCATTATGAAGACATTCATTGCTTGGGGTTTGATAGACGGGGGTTCAAGTCTGAACATATGTCCGCTGGCTACTTTGAAAAGATTAGGTATAGGTCTGCATGAGATACTGATGGGAAGTATGAACGTGAACGTATTTGATGGGTCTTAGAGAGCCACTATTAGAGAGATCAACCTAGATCTGAAGATGGGCTTGACCTGGTTCGACGTTGAATTCCAGGTGCTAGATATATCTGCTTCCTATCACGTATTACTTGGATGACCATGGATACACGCGGCTAGGGCCATCACTTCTAATCTACACTAGGCTGTGAAGTTCGAGTGGGATAATCAGAAGGTAATTATCCACAGAGATGGAAGCAACCCTATCTACACCAACCAAACTGTGCCAGCTATCAAGAATAAAAGGAAGTTAGGAGGAGAAACATTCCACAACATTGATCGGATAAACGCAATCAAGAAAGGGCAATGGTGAAGCAAAAAGATAGAGAGCATACTGATGTGGTTTGGGTATGAGCCAAGCAAGGGTGTTGGTCCTAATCATCAAGGGATCACAGAAACAATACGACCACAATATCATGGAACAACCTTTGATCTCAGATATGAATACACCGTGCAAGAATATAATGATTAGATACCACCATGGAGTGACTTCTACGATCGGTTGGCACAACCCATACCACCACTGCACCAGACATTCAACCAACTGATGTGATTTGGGGATTCGAGGAAGATGAGGTTTTGGTCGGCATAAGAAATCTGTTTCTATTTATATTATTATATTTCTACATTCTTTTTCAGCATAATTATTACGAATCCTGATGAACCTACGACGGTGACATGTAATGAGACAACGCAACATAAGGAAAGTGATTTGGAAGATTGGGAACATGATATAATACCTGAGGAAACTATCAAAGAAGTAGAGAATTTTGAAAACAAACCAAAGTCCAATTTAGAAAAACCCGAGGCGGTTAACTTAGGGGATTCTGAAACAGTCAAAGAAACTCGCATTAGCATTCATTTATCACCATCAGAAACGGAAGAGCACATCATATTTCTAAAGGAATATGAGGATATTGTCGCATTGTCCTACGATAACATGACCGGGTTAAACACATCCATAGTGGCTCACAAGCTACCTACCAACCCTATGTATCCGCCGGTAAAGAAAAAGCTTAGAAAATTCAAGATAGATATGAGTCTGAAAATAAAAGAGGAGGTTACCAAGTTAATCAAAGCCAAGGTCCTTCGGGTGGTCAAGTACCCAACCTGGCTAGACAACTTTGTATCGGTTCCGAAGAAGGACGGGAAAGTCAGGGTGTGCATTGACTATCGAGATCTAAACAGAGCAAGTCCTAAGGATGATTTCTTGTTTCCCAACATACACAAACTGATCGACAACTGCGCCAAGCATGAACTCTAATCCTTTGTGTATTGCCTCGCAGGGATATCACCAATTTTGGATTGATGAAAGTACAATTTGATGTTGAACCCTGCAAAATGTGCTTTTGGAGTCCCTGCTGAAAGTTGCAGGGTTTCATCGTCAGTCGCTGCGGTATTGAGTTGGACCCGTCAAAGATCAAATCTATTCAGGACCTTCCACTGCCATTGAGCAAGAGGGATGTGATAAATTTTCTGGGCTGCCTTAATTATATCAGCCGTTTTATAGCATAGTCAACGGTAATATGTGAGCCAATCTTCAAAATGCTGAGGAAAGATGATGCGACGAGTTGGACTGAAGATTGTCAAAAGGCTTTCGATAAAATCAAGGAGTACCTATCCAAGACACCGTGTTGGTCCCACCAGAGCCTGGGAGCCCACTACTACTACACCTATTTGTGTTGGATGGAGCCTTGGTTGCGTCTTGGGGAAACATGACGAAACCGGAAGAGAGGAGCAAGTAATGTACTATCTGAGTAAGAAGTTCATGCCTTACGAAGCTCGGTACTCTTTGTTGGAACGTATATGTTGTGCCTTGATATGGAAAACCTAGAAATTGCAACACTACTTCTGCGCATACATCACATATCTCATATCAAGGATGGATCCGCTAAAATACATCATTTAGAAACCCATGCCATGGGTAAGCTAGAAAAGTGGCAGATATTACTAAATGAGTTCGACATCATCTATGTGACTCACAAGGCGGTCAAAGGGCAAGCACTGGCTGATCACCTGGCAGAGAACCCCATAGACAGAGAATATGAACCATTGAAGACGTATTTTCCCAACGAGGAAGTGTCATTTATAGGGGAAGATATTGCTAAAGCAAATGACGGTTGGAGGATGTTTTTTGAGGGAGCCGCAAACTTCAAAGGAGTGGTCATCAGAGTTGTTTCGGTAACAGAAACCGGTCAACATTACCCATTATCCGCCAAGCTCAGATTCTCATGCACCAATAATATCACGACCCAAGCCGATGGGCCACGACGGAAGTTGTATCAGAGCAGTTCTGTCCTAGGGAGTCTACAAACCGTGTCTAGTAGAGTCTTGTTTATGGATGTGTCGTGCACCACACTTATAAGCAGGAGGCTACAGGGCATTTAGGATTGTCACTCTTTCGTCTTACTCTAGATCGTGTGGTAGAGCTCAGTTGTAAGAAATGAATTTCCTTAACTCTATCTTATTCGTAATACAACGATGCCTACATTCAAAAAGATGGTCGGTAGGAGATATAGCTGTGGAAGTGATGAGTCAGAGGAACTCGATTTTTGCATTATGCTTATAATGAGTAAATGTGACATCTTCAGCAGACCATGCATGTACTAAAAGGTGTAAGGTTCTTGACAAGGGGTTTTAAGGCAAAAATACTTATCCACTCTTACGGTAAAAAGGAATAATAGAATCGGAAGGTAGACACAAGTTTCAGCAAGTAAAAGAAGCAAGGTGAAGGAGGGTACAAAGTACCCAGTTAATAAAGATTATCATTATTTACCATTCAGAAGGAAGAATTGAGCCCGGGTCATAAATAAAGGATTGAATTGCTAAAGGATTGTACCATGGATATTACATAGCGCCATGAAAGGCTAAAAGTAATAACTAACACCATGAGTCGCAGATCGGAAGATATCTTAAGCCTACATAAAGGTTGATCAGAGGAAAGAGGAAACTAAAGAGTTACATCAACTAAGTAAGTCAGGATTTTGATTATTGAACCCAGAAAATTATGGACATAGTGATTGAGAACACTGCAGAGTCACTCTTAATATCAAAGTTCCAGTTAGAAAAGTACCAGCCTCATAAGAAGTCAGTAAGAAGCTCCCACCGGATTGTGCATGCACCACAGGTGCAAGGATTATAATATAACTTCAAGTTATGGACGTGAATTGTACCTATGTGAAAGAGAGGTCATGAAAGATATAGAAGATACGATGCGAGGTTTTAAGGTAAGTAAGGTTAATGTGAACAACGTACAAAAGGTTGTGAACAGTCCATACTTCAGATAGAAGGGTTAAAGGACTTAGACTTATACATACAGGATAAGCAACAAGAGTAAGCTGGAATTTGGTAGCAGACCTCAGCAACGATAAATCAGAGTAAGAGTTATGGTATAGTAAGACCTACCTTGATGCAATAAAGTCATAGGGATGGATAAACGAATCTATGAGATAAGGTATAACAATATTCGTAAGTTCAACAAAGTACTGAGCGAAGAACTTCAGTATACCCATAGATGCCTAGAGGGACATCTTATTAAGCTCTGTATATGTTTACAAAGTGAGGCCTAGAGAATGGCTAAAAGCTGGAGGAAAAAGGAGAGAAGAGTAGAATAGGTGCACTTACAAAGTCAGAGTTGTATAGGCTGCATGATAAATGGTAGTAACAGTTACAAGATTGGAAGGATTCCAACCACAAGTCGTGGTGTGAGAAAGAGGCCTAAAAGGGGAAAATGCCCTGTCCTTTGGATTTATTTACAGAACAGTTGCCTAAATAGCAAGGAGAGTGTTAAAGTATTCACAAGAGCTATGAGTTATGAGAATGATAAGTGCATCAGTCAACATTCGAGGAGGAATGTTCCAAAGGGGGGGGGGGATGATGTTACACCTCATGTTTTCGTACATGAAAGTATGCCATGAGTAAATTGATGTAATGAGATATTACATCCGGCATTTTCATATGTTAAAGTTTCATCGTAAGTTAATCAATGTAAGTTCGGGAATGAGATTATTTTGAGATTATAAGCATTTCACTATTTCAAACAAGTGATGAAGAAATTCGTGAAGGTGAGAGGGGAATCAAGTCAAAGAAAATGAGTTTCGTCGAGGTTTGACAATTTGGGGTAAAATACGGTCCGAGATATAATACCCTGTATTTATGAACTAGTGCCATACAAGGTACCACATGGCCACGATTGTAAAGTGCATAAAGTTTATTGTGGGGGAGGGATGCCCCAACGTGGCAAGCATCCCTATCAATTAAGTGACTAAGTAATAAATGATGCAAGGTGTCACACTTTGAAATAAATGTGACACCAAGAATTAATTAGGTAAGGTCACCAAATGATTAATGATAACTTTCCTAATTAAAAATTTTCTTCAAGTCTCTTGAGAAAGGAACATAGTAACGTTCCTTCTAAGAATTCCAACCAAGATTCCTTACATCCTTTCTATTGTTATTTCAGCAAAAGTAACATTGTTTTTAAGGTTATCTCTTATCTCTTAAAGAAAGTGTTCAACAAGCTTTAAGAATTTTTGTTTCAAGTTATGAAGCCATAGTTTAGCAAGCTTTCCTTACAAAAAAAGTACGTTAAATCATTTCTCTAATATGCATCTGCATATTGTATATCACAATAAGCAACGCCCAAGCCTTCAACAATTCAAATTAACGTGAGATTTTACAATATTAAGGGAGTACAGTGTAATCTTTCTCAAGAAAATCGACTTAGGTCTCTTAAGACTATCCCTTCTTTATTTTTGGCATGATCCATATGATGCAAACGAAACGAGCAAATGCACAATTTCCATAAATGACTCTATTCATAGAAATACTAGAGATGCTTATGTTCTTGATTCTCCATGTGTCATATTATTCTATCATCTGTTCATGGGTCTCAAAAATACGTAAGTTGGTAAAGTTTATTTTATGATATTAACCAGACGCATAATGATCATATGACGTACCGAGAGATTTTATTAACGTATTATATATATACATTTCATGAATTTATACATGCACATTGACCCATGACCAGATGGAGTTATATACACGTATATATATATATGTATATATATCTGTATATGGGATATGGGAACGGTTATGGCATTATATACGCATCACCACCTGATCAGCTGGTATACGTTGATGATTTGCCCACAGTGGATGAGATGATATGATGGGATTCCCTCAGAGGCTTGATGATGTTATGAACATATGTACCTATGCTCGACATGACATTCATACGCATATGCATGACACTATGAGTATTTCATCATTTACAGAGTTATTCAGAATTACATGTCGAGTCTTTTACTCCATGTTTCTCTCATGTCTATTATTTACTAATTTCATTCCTTACATACTCGGTACATTATTTGTACTGACGTCCCTTTTGCCTGGGGACATTGCGTTTCATGTCCGCAGGTCCTGATAGACAGGTCGAGAGTCCTCCAAGTAGGCTATCAATTCAGCGGAAGATATGGGTGCACTCCATTGCTCCGGAATTTCTTATTTGGTTAGTATGATTAGTACATGTATTGGTTGGTACGACGGGTTCAATCCCGACCTTTATGATAAGTATGTACTCTTAGTGGCTTGTAGACAGATGTCATGTGTACGAATATTTGTATGGCCTTGTCGGCCTATATTTAAAGTATATAATGGATCATGTTGGCCTTATAGGCCCGTATGTCACAAGTATAAATTTCTATATTAGGTTGGGTCGTTCTACGTCGGGTATTCCCTCATGTTTACTCTGGTTGTATCATGACGCACCTTTTGTCCCACTTATCTATGATAATGTAATAAGAAAGATACGTTATGTTGATTCTCGATTGAGTAAGGTACCGGGTGCCCGTCACGGCCCATCGGCTTGGGTCATGATAAATAATATGGCAGAATATGAAGCTTGCTTCTTGGGACTCAGATTGGCTGTCGACATGAATATTTAGGAATTGTTGGTAATCGGAGATTCAGATCTTCTAATACATCAAGTACTAGAAGAATGGGCCAGCAAGAATACTAAGATATTTCCATACCTGCATTGTGTGCAAGATTTTATCAAGAGATTCACAAAGATAGAATTCAAACATGTTCCAAGAGTTCATAATGAATTCACCGATGCGCTGGCTACCTTGTCTTCCATGATACAACATCTAGGCAGGAATTTATTTAACTTATCCTGACAGAGATTTGTAAGAAACCATCTTTTTGTGCTCATGCTGAAGAAGAATTCAATGGTAATCCGTGGTTTCACGATATTAAGGAGTATTTGGAGAAAGGAGAATACCTAGGAAATTCTACACACACTTAAAAGCGTACGCTTCGAAGATTAGCCAACCATTTCTTTAGAGAAGAGGAATTTTGTATAGAAGGACTCCTAACTTGGGACTGTTGCGATGTGTCGATGCCAAGGAGGCATTTAGGTTGCTCAAATAGATACACGCCGGAACCTGTAGACCTCACATGAACGGGTTCATTCTAGCCAAGAAGATGTTAAGGGCGGGATATTTCTGGATGACTATGGAGACAAACTGCATCAACAGTATGTGCAAAAGTTCCACCAATGCCAAGTACATGCTGATATGATACGGGTTCCACCCAATGAACTCAATGCAACGAGTTCATCCTGGACTTTCTCTGTCTGGGGCATGGATGTCATCGGACCTATCAAACCTGCTACTTCCAAGGGACATCTATTCATCATGGTAGCATAGATTACTTCACAAAATGGGACATAGAGTCTTCCTATAAAGCTGTGACCAAGAAGGTCGTAGCGTACTTCTTCCAGGATCGTATTGTTTGTTGATTTGGAGTGCCTGAGTTAATCATTACCAATAATGTTTCCAATATCAACAGTGATTTGATGAAATCCATGTGTGAAACATTTAAAATTAAGCACCTAAACTCTACAACATATAGGCCACAAATGAACGAAGCCATATAGGCCGCCAACAAGAATATCAAGAATATTAAGGAAGATGGTGGACAACAAAAAACAATGACATGAGAAGCTACCATTTGCTTTGCTCGGGTACTTCACCATAGTCTGCACATCAACTGGGGCAACCCCCTATCTACTGGTCTTCGGTAATAAAGTTGTCATACCCGCCAAGTTGGAGATTCCTTTCGTAAGAATCATACAGGAGGCCGAGCTTAGCAATGTGGAATAGATACATAGCCGGTATGAGCAAGTGGCTATCATTGACGGTAAAAGGATGAATGCGGTATGTCACATTCAACTCTACCAGAATAGAAGGGCAAGGGATTTCAACAAGAAGGTTAGACCGAGGAAATTCACACCGGGGCAATTGGTGTTGAAGAAAATCTTCCCGCATCAGGATGAAGCAAAACAAAAATTCTCACCTAACTGGAAAGGACCTTACATGGTTCACCGAGTACAAACAGGAGGAGCACTCATAATTGTAGAGATGGATGAAGAAATATGGCCATAACTTATCAACTTAAACGTTTTCAAGAGATTTTATTTGCACTTTCTTTTGATGTCATGAACTATGCTTGACCTGATTCCTGTTTGAGAGGGGATACGTAGGCAGCTCTATGGGTTCTGCCACATCATAATAAAAACATCATTCCCCTATACGGTCAGAAACTGGAGAATGATTTCAAGTTTTTGTCAATCCCGTTACGTCAAGGATCGTCGAGTGGTGCATCAGCGGGAGTATACGTTAAACTGGGGCAGACTTTTGAGGGGGTCCTCAAAATTCCGAGTTAAGAAGGTCGCAATGTCAAAGCATGTCACAGTCTATGATTCGACCAAACTATTTACATTCATACATTATTTTAAAGGAATACTTACAAATGATTTACCATTAATGCACATTTTCAAAATCGCATCTCTATAATAGCTAGATGTTACCCAGTGTGACTAGAACAAGGCATCAAGACAGGAGCGAAGGCGAAATAAAGAATCGAGAGCACGAACCAGCCTTCTCCCCCAAAACTCACAATTTTTCTTTGGATGCAGGCATAACTGACCTAACATTGATGATCACGTCTACAAATATAAACAACAAGTTCTTTATTTTCACATCGACAGAAGTCGCCAAACGCAAACTCGTCAAGCTAAGAAACACTTTGTTTCTTCATACTTAAATTGGCACTTTTATTTGCATAGGGCTAAGAATTTTCCACATCACTGCATAGGGCTAAGCACTACCCTCATCACTTCATAGGTCTAAGCATTGCCCTCATTCATTTGCATGAGACTAAGCACTTCCATTACATTTCATGGGTCTAAGCACTATCTCCATTACATTGGGCAAAGTATTGCCTCCATTATTGCATAAGGCTAAACGCCACCTTCCTTTGCATGGGACTAAGAAATGTCTTTATTATATTGCATGAGGCTAAGCATTACCTCAATTATTGCATAAGGCTAAACACTGCCTTCATTTGCATGAGACTAAGCACTATCTATATTACATTGCATGAGGCTAAGCATTGCCTCCATTATTGCATAAGGCTAAATGCTGCCTTCCTTTGCATGAGACTAAGCACTGTCTCCATTATATTGCATGAGGCTAAGCATTGCGTCTATTATTGCATAAGGCTAAATGATGTCTTTCTCTACATAGGGCTAAGCACTGCCCTCATTACATTGCATGAGGCTAATCACTACCCCCATCATTGCATAAGGCTAAGCGCTGCCTTCCTCTGCACAGGGCTAAACACTGTCCTCATTACATTACACGGGGATAAGCATTACCTCCATTATTGCGTAAGGCTAAGCACTGCCTTCATCTACAAAAGGCTAAGCATTACCCTCACTGCATCACATGAGGCTAAGAACTACCTCCAATATTTCATAAGGCTAAACACTGCCTTGCCTTACATAGGGCTAAGCAGTGCCCTCATTACATTGTATGAGACTAAGCATTGTCTCCATCATTTTCATAAGGCCGAACATTGCCTTGTCTCGTTCTTGTATATGACTAAGGATCAGATGTTCCCTTTATCAAACAATCAATATTAATGCATCTATGCATTTCATGGGCTGAAACATCGCCACATTGTCCAAAGGCATCATGTCAGAAGGCATCATCCTCATAGTCGAAGACATCATGCCATGGACGTAGGATCTCTCAAAACTGCATATCATTATTCAAAGGTGTCATTCTCCAGAGGCACCATCCTCATGGAATGAGGACACCATTTCATGGTCTACAAATCCCTTATCTTACGCTTCATGGCTCAGGACGTCATGTCTAAGGATATCATCCTCATCGTCCGAAAGACAACTCTCATGGTCCTAAGAGAATTTGTATCATGTTTAAATTTTCCGCGATAATTACATATTTTTATGTGCATCATGTTTTAAGTTATGCAGGTAATTCGGGAGGAAACAGTTCTACAAACAAGAGCAATTCTCACTCAAATTTTCGTTCACAATGTTTTCATCCTTTTATCACCTCTAATGTGCTGATCCCTAGCAATTGATTGTTTCCATCCTATAACGCTCAAACACTTGTCTTGTACATCCATAAAGTTCAAATTCCCATTCACAACTCCACCTAAAATTATCCATTACTTATGGCGCTGCCCTATCCAAAGAAGATTTCTTCGAAAAGTACAATAACAACTTCATCAGTTTCGTTCGTTGTTGGATCAACCTAGTTCCCATAAAACCATATATATGTAGGCAACTCAGGAACTAGGTTTCAGCCCCTATTTTTTCAAAAACATCTCATCCTTGCTCGTTCGGACAAAATTAGTCATCATTTTCTCTACCCGACAACTCTTAAATCATTCCCGGGTAAAGAGGGGCAGCTGTTGATACCCAATTTTCCCCTCAAATTTTATAAATTATTCTATATATTTTCAAAATATCATTTGCATCACTACCAATTTATAGACGTTATATGAATATTTTTTACAATTTTCAAAGCTTGAAAATTGATTTTATTGCATTTAAATTATTCAAAAATATTTATTACTTATCCCTTTAAATTATTTTTGGGTGGTTTAATCATCAAAATCTATTATTTGCACCCACTTGCATTTTATAATAGTTTATTCCACCTTTTTACATGGCTATATTCGCTATTTTCTACTATTTACAATATTTTTCAGTAATAGCCGATATTTTTCATTAATCGCCTTTATTATGTTAATTTTAGGTCAAAATGACCTTTTATATGTTTTCAGCTGTATTCATTTTTTTAAGGTATTAACTTCAAAAACAACAATTTTATATTATTTTATAACTGAATTTGTTAATTCTCGTATTATTCTTACTTCCAGCAAAAAATTGGACCAAAAGAGGTCCGAAATTCTGAGCCCACCCCGTTAAAACCCATCCGAGTCCCAAATAAAACGATCCAGTACCCTACACCTGCCTGTAACCCGAAAACCAACGCATTTTTTCTTTTAAATCCCATCCGTCCAAACCCCTTGTTCTAACACCCACTTTTTTATTTAACCCCTTTACTTATAAACCCTCTACTAAACCCTAAAGACCCATTTCCTGCCCCACCAGCCTCTGTTTTATCTCTATTCCTCTCCTCTAACAACAAACCCTAGCCGCCTCCCCCAAATCCTAGTATGTACCCGATATAGTATGGAAATTTTCCATATTTCCTTTCCTTTTTCTGTACTCACATTGGGGTTTTCCCATTTTCTTCACATTATTTGTTTGGTACTTGTTTATTAAAGGATGCCGATATTTGGGAGGTCTGTCTGGCTCAGCCTCTTGATAGTTCCCATGTTTTGGACTTGACACTCAACAACAAGGCCATATGATTCCGATTCAGTTGGATGTTTGGCCAATTTTGACTTGTCAAACTAGAGTTTGTTCGATTTTTACCTATTCCGGTTTGGAATAGGTTCTGCAAGTGATTTTCGTCCCTTATTTGAACTTGATTGATTTTTTTTCTTGTTTGTTTGCTTAATCTATCACTATAAATGTAAAGACCCGTAAACTTTCATGGCTAAAAATAATACCCAAATAGGTCCCTGTGTTGTTATAACTGTAAAAATTCTTAAAACAGACCCTTTTTGAGTAAAAAGTACCCCGAGACTTAAAAGATAAAATTTTCAGAGTTACGCTGTTATGCGACGCACTATGCAATCGCATAACAGGTATGCAGACCGCATAGTGGTCGCATACATGGACAGTCTACTGTCCAATTTGAAGATAGCTATGCGGCCTAAGATACGATCGCATTTTGAGAATGCGGACCGCATAGCTGTCGCATTCTTGCACCTCCATTTTTACGGAGGAGGTTATGCGATGCACTATGCGAACACTTAACAGGTATGAGGATCTCATAGTGGTCGCATACCTGGGCAGTCCGAATTATTTTTGGCCAATTTGAGGGCCATTTATGCGACAGAAATGCGGACCGCATAGCAGGAATGCGATCGCATTCCTGATCGCATTTCTGCTTCGGGGCTTTTAAAATTCTAATTTTTATACCCGACCCCCAGTTCATTAAACACTTACCCCCTTCCATTTTAACGATTTTCTGAACAAAATAGAGAGAGGGAAGAGAGAGTTCTTGAGAGATAAGGTTCCATCTTCACCCAAAATTGATTCTTCACTATCACTCGGGCCTGGAAGTTATTGAGTAATTGTCATCTTCTTCACTCTAAGAGGTGAGTCCCCACCCCATTTCCTTTTAATTCTCAAGTTTTTGGCTAAAAATGGTGGAACACATAAGTTGATTCTTGGAGATAAAAGCCGATACCTTGCATGCATGTAAGTTAAACTCCCTAATCTAGTAAAAGGAAACGAGTTTGGGTAATTATTCAAAAAAAAGGGGTTTAGTAATCTAAGGGGTCACCTAGCGTTTGATAAAATGCCTAAATAAGTTCGAGTTATGTTTATGGTTCCTAATTCTAAGTGAAATAGGTCACATTGTGGAATAGATTGACTGTGCTAGACGGTCCGGTGATTTGTGATAAAAAAATTTAAAGGGGAATTCTGATTCAAGGTATGTATGGCTATCTTTAATTTTCGTAGAGTCACCTTGTTGGTGTCCGAGCGTTCGGTACGAGTTTCTGGCTTATGCATATGTGAATCGATTGTTCTAATGTGTTGAGGCGTAAGACTCTGTTCTCTGATTGTACTAGATGATTTCCATACCACCATGCTATGTGAGACTGTAAAAAGGTTATTCTTTGTTGCTTATTCTATCGTGTGCAAAGCTCGTAAAATGTTGAATACATCGGTATGAGATGATGTGCTGCAAAATGAAAGAAATGATAATGAATCAATTGTTGAATGCATCAAAGTGCTAAATGATGTGCAACAAGTAATGGAAAGGAAATGTGGATTTATCTAATTGAACTATATGTTGACGGTATGCCGTATATGACTCACCGTTTGGTAAAGATTACTATGGCCTTGATTTCACATGGTTATTTGGTTATTACGAATGTATATTCTTGATGATAAAAATCCTTGTGATTGAATTGTTTGGTTGATGATGCTATCAAATGTAATTGTACGGTGGGATCGGGTTGCACGCCGCAACAGAATTGTAAGGTGGGATCGGGTTGCACGCCACAACAGAATTGTAAGGTGGGATAGGGTTGCACGCTGCAACAGAAGTAATAAGGGTGTAATGTGTTTGTGAGATGGGATCGGGTTGTACGCTGCAACAGAAGAAATAAGGGTGGAATATGATTGTAAGGTGGGATCGGGTCGCGCGCCGCAATAGGGGAATAATTGAAATTAGAAAATATGAAAACCTCATTTGTGATTCTCTGTATCCCTGTGCAATATTTTTTTGGGTTTCTTTAACTTCCTCTTATATGTGTATTGCTTGATTTTACATAGAGTAAAGTTTGTCCATACATGCTAGTATTATTCAATGGTACTAAAGTCCCTTTTGCCGGGGGCGCTACATCTTTTATATGGATGTAGGTGGTTTTATAGCAGGTAGCTCGGTCCGCCGTTAGTGGTGCCTCTTCTTCATCTCTTTAGCAGTTTTGGTGAGCCCCATTTCCTCTCGGGGCCGTGTGTGGACTATATCATTCTCTTTTTCTTATGTTGTAAAAGGTATAGCTGGGGCCTTATTACCGACAAGTCTATGTAAACTCCTAGCACTCTTAGAGGCTCCGTAGACACTATGTGGGTTGTATATATATTTTGGGTAGTAGTTGTAATTATTCGGAATCATGGGCCCGTGATGGAAGTGTTGTGTTTAGTTTGTATAATTTTGGGATCATCAAAGGATTGAAGATTTAAAAGAGGAAAATGGGAATTATGTTGTAAATTCATTATAAATTTGTATATTGTGCACACGGGGTAACTAGGGGTGGGTATAAAATCCGAAAAACCGAATTCCGAACCGAATCGAACCGAATCGAATTAATTCGGTATTTCTGTTTCGGTTTTTTTAGTATTTTGGTCTAATTCGGTATTACATTTTTAGTATTTCGGTTTTTTAATTCAGTTCTCGGTATTATAATTTTAAAAATTCGGTATACCGAAATATCGAATATACCAAAATTTTAAGGACATTTTTTTTGGACCCTACCTATACTACCCACCCAATGCTCAGGCGGCCAGCCCCAACCCAAGCGACGTCCCCAAGCCCAATTTAATTCCCATTCCCGTCGTCCCCCAAGCCCAACTGAAGCTGAGGTTTTGAAGCAGAATGCTAGTTCTTGATCATTTATATGGGGGAACAACTTTTTCTTGGGATTCGTTAGATGGAAGTTTGAGGTACTCGTTAAGCTTGTATACATGAGCGAGTTGCTCCTTCCTATTACTTGACCTGTATCTTAACAAAATGTGCTTATTTACTGTTTCTACGCCACTATCTTCAGATCTTACCTTACATCTTATCTTAACAAAATGTTCTTGTTCTCTCTTCTGACGTATAAAGTATAAAGTATAAACCTAATGTATAAAGTATAAAGTTTGATTATGAAAAGCTTGTTCTTTTTATCAGATTTTCATTTTTCTTTATTACCGAATAATAAATCGAAACCATACTAAAACCGTACCGAACCAAAATAATAAATACCGAACCGTACCGAAATATTTTGGTACGGTATTTGGTATGCACAATTGATGAACCGAATACCGAAATACCATATCGAAATTATTAAATACCGAACCAAAATACCGAATGCCCACCCCTAGGGGTAATGCGTTGGGTAGGAAAGGCAATCCAGGTCCGCTTGACCGGGATCATCCGGTTAGGTGCCGGTCTCGTCCCTCGGTTTTGGGGCATAAAAAACATGGTATTAGAGCCTCATGTTTTAAAAGTGTCGTAGGATGTATCAGAGCCGTGTCTAGTAGAGCCCTTCTTATCGGTGTGTTGTCGACCACATCTATAATTATGGGGATGCATGGACATTTAGGAAAGTACCCTTTTATTGCAATTCTATATCGTGTGATGTGGTGAAAGGTGAGGTTGTCTACCTCTAATTCGTGCATTGTTCGAATTTTCAGAAAATGGAACCCATGAAGAGAGTTCGACTCGGCCTAGAGGCCAATGCCATCCCAGGAGTGGTCATAAATACTCCAGCTGATGGTGCGGGTGCGAATGACTCCTCGGCCACAAATCAATCTGCCTCCTCCACTCCAGGCCAAACTATTCCTATTCCTGCTCCAGCGAAGGGTGCTACAGTCCCTCCCGCTGATGTTCCTGATCCTTCCTCAGTCCCAACTTCCGATCCCGGTATTTCTAATGGGGACCTCAGTGGAGCTATTCAGATGTTTACTCAGCTAGTGGCCTCCCAGGCCCAAGGATCACATTATGCCCTTGCGTCCTCTAGCGAACAAGGGGATTCTTCAGGTTTTAAGGTCAACTAGTTTCTGCGGTTAGCCCCTCCAGAGTTCACAGGCACCGACCCAGAGGCTGATCCTCAGGAGTTCATTGATGAGATGTGCAAGACCCTCCGAGTTATGAGGGCTACTGAGATAGAGGGGGTTGAGTTGGCTTCCTATCATTTGAAAGGAGCGACATATTCGTGGTTCGAGATGTGGGAGAGTTCTTGTGGAGAGGGGAGACCTCCGGCGAGGTGGGGGGAGTTTGTGGATGCCTTTATGGATCATTTCTTGCCTGCCGAGATTATGGCAGCCCATGCTACAGAGTTTGAGGCCCTTAAGCAGGGCAACATGAGCGTGTGGGAGTATCATATGGAGTTCGTGCGCTTGTCCAAATATGCTGTTCACATGGTGTCTTCTATGGAGGCTAGGGTTCGTCGATTTGTTCAAGGCCTTGGTTATTAATGAAGCTGCTACAGCTGCTCTGCATTTAGATATGAACTACGAGAAGATTGTGGGATTTGCCCAGGCTACGGAGGCTCGGAAATTAAAGATAAGAATGGAGAGGGAGATAGTAGTAGTAGGGCCCAGTCAGCGGGCAACCTTGCGAGTTCAGTTGGAGGAGGGAGATCTGCCCTTGGGAGAGGGTCATCAGGGCCATCTCAGTCCTATGCTCAGTCCTCAGCCAGTGCGCCGCCACCAGGGAACATTTATCAGCAGGGAGGTCGCGTTGGACCAGGTTCAGACAGCAGGAGGTTCCATCAGTCGGGTCGTTTAGGTGGGAGGTTCCAGCAGCAGCGGAGGGCCCCATGCCCTAAGTTCGGGAGGTTTCATTCTGAGCCCTGTTACTTGGACATACCTGTATGATATAGGTGCAGAGTAAGAGGCCATGTTCAGCGAGACTGTCGTGCACCCCGTCAGGGCACAAACAGGGGCATTGCTCAGCCATCCAGTTCTTCAGCCGCTACATCTTCAACACGCCCTCCAGCCCGCGACCCTCCAGCTCCAGCAGGGCACGATGCAGCTAAGGGTGGAGCACGGGGTCAAGGGGGACCCAGTCGGTTCTATGCTTTGAGTGGTCGCCAGAGTGCGGAGGCTTCTCCAGATGCTACCACAGGTATTCTGACTGTTCCGTCACATGATGTTTATGCTCTTATTGATCCCGGGTCTTCTTTGTCATATGTTACTCCATTTATTTCTTCAAGTTTTGTGATAGAACACAAACAACTTCACAAGCCGTTTTCTATGTGGACTCCGGTTGGTGATTCTATTACGGCTGTACGAGTGTATAGGAATTATGTTTTCATGGTGCGTGGTCGGGATACCACAGCCGATCTTATTGAGTTAGTAATGGTATATTTTGATGTAATTATGGGGATGGATTGGCTCTATTCGTGCTTTGCTAAACTCGACTGCCAAACCAGAACTATGAGGCTCGAGTTTTCTAATGAATCCGTTATTGAGTGGGAGAGGAATAATGTTGTGCCAAAAGGTAGGCTTATTTCTACCTTAAGGCCACAAAGATGATCAGAAAAGGGTGCATCTACCATTTGGTCCGGGTTGCGGACACCACTTTAGAGGTGCCTACTCCCGAATCATTGCCTGTTGTGAATGAGTATCTAGAAGTATTTTCGGATGAGCTTCCTGGAGTTCTGCCAGATAGAGAGATTGATTTCGGGATTGATGTATTGCCAGATACGCAGCCAATATCTATTCCACCCTACATGATGGTGCCAACAGAACTAAGAGAGTTGAAAGAACAATTGAAAGATCTATTGGAAAAGGGTTTCATTCGGCCAAGTATGTCGCCTTGGGGCGCACCAGTTCTTTTTTTCAGGAAGAAGGATGGATCGCTCCGGATGTGTATTAATTATCGGCAGCTCAACAAGGACACTATAAAAAACAAATACCCATTGCCTCAAATAGATAATTTGTTCGACCAGTTGCAAGGTGATAAGTTCTTCTCAAAGATTTATTTGCGGTCCGGTTATCACCAGTTAAAGATCAAGGATCAGGATATTCCTAAGACTGCCTTCAGGACTCAATATGGGCACTTTGAATTTCTGGTAATGTCTTTTGGGCTAGCCAACGCCCCAACACCTTTTATTGATCTTGTGAATCGGGTTTTCAAACCGTTTCTTAACTCCTTTATGATTGTCTTCATTGACGATATCCTTGTTTATTCGCGAAGTCTGGAAGATCATACTATTCACCTCAGGGCAGTTCTGCAGACTCTTCATCAGCACCAGTTGTATGAAAAGTTTTCAAAATGTGAATTTTTGCTGGAATCAGTCAACTTTTTGGGCCATGTTGTTTCCGGGGAAGAGATTCAGTTTGATCCCCAAAATATTGCAGCGGTAAAGGATTGGCCTAGGCCAACGACCCCGACAGAGATTCATAGTTTCTTGGGTTTGGCTGGATATTATCGGAGGTTTAGGGATTCTCTACCCTCGCCTCCCCATTGACTAAGCTGACGCAGAAAGCGGTTAAGTTTCAGTGGTCCGATGCTTGCAAAAAGAGTTTTCAAGAATTGAAATCAAGATTGACTTTGGTGCCAGTGTTGACCTTACCAGAAGGTTCAAAAGGGTATGTGGTGTATTTTGATGCTTCAAGGGTTTGTTTGGGGTGTGTGTTGATGCAATGTGGTAAGGTAATATCATATGCTTCTAGGCTGCTCAAGAATCACGAGAAGAATTATCCGGCATATGATTTGGAGCTCGCGGCAGTTGTGTTTGCATTGAAGATCTGGCGGCATTTTCTTTATGGGTTCCATGTGGACGTGTTCACAGACGACAAGTCTTCAGTATTTATTCAAACAGAAGGAGTTTAACTTAAGGCAGCGGAGGTGGTTAGAATTGCTCAAGGATTATGATATGAATATTTTGTACCATCCAGGAAAGGCGAATGTGGTAGCCGACACTCTTAGTCAGAAATCCATAGGTAGCTTGGCTCATTTGGAAGCAGGTCAGAGGCCTTTGGCTTGGGAGGTTTATCAGTTGGCCAGTCTAGGGGTATGTCTTTCGGCCTCAGATGAAGGGAATGCCGTGGTGCGTAACGGAGTGGAGTCTTCGCTTGTAGCGGAAGTCAAGGGAAAGGAATTCAGGGATCCATCCTTGGCACAGTTGAGAGAAGCAATTCTGAATCACAAGACTACAACATTTTCACTCGGCAATGATGAAGGTGTTTTGCGGTACCAAGGGAGGCTATGTGTTCCGGATATGGATGATCTTCGGGAGAGAGTTATGGTAGAGGCTCACAATTCAAGGTATTCAGTACACCCAGGTTCTACGAATATGTATCATGATCTGAAAGAGATGTGGAATGGTATGAAGAGGGGGGTGGCGGACTTTGTAGCTAGGTGTCCGAATTGTCAGCAAGTGAAGGCCGAGCATCAGAGCCTGGCGGGTTGACGCAGCTTATGGAAATACCGACGTGGAAATGGGAAATGATCAATATGGACTTTGTGGTGGGGTTACCTCGCACTTCACATAACTTCGACTCAATTTGCGAGATAGTGGATCGGCTCACGAAGTCGGCGCATTTCTTGCCAGTTAAGTCCACCGATACTGCAGAACATATATCAAAGAAATAGTCAGGCTCCATGGCACTCCAGTATCTATTATCTCGGATTGAGGGGCCCAGTTCACAACTAACTATTGGAAGAAATTTCAGCAAGGTTTGGGTACGCATGTAAATCTCAGCACATCATTCCACCCACAGACTGATGGGCAGGCAGAGTCAGACGCTTGAAGATTTGTTACGGGCTTGTGTATTAGATTTCAAGGGTAGCTAAGATGATCAATTGCCGCTTATAGAATTTGCTTATAATAACAGTTTCCATGCTAGTATTCAAATGGCCCCATTTGAGGCATTGTACGGATGGAGGTGTAGGTCTCTGATTAGATGGTTCGAGATGGTGAGGCGGAACTGCTAGGACCGGATCTTGTGCACCAAGCTGTGGAAAAAGTCAAAGTCATTTAGGAGAGGATGAAGACTGCTCAGAGTCATCAGAAATCCTATGCGGACGTTCGTCGAAGAGATTTGGAGTTTCAAGTAGATGATTGGGTATTCTTGAAGGTGTCTCCCATGAAAGGAGTGATGCGGTTTGGGAATAAAGGGAAATTGAGCCCAAGGTATGTCGGGCCATATAGGATTGCTCAAAGGATACGGAAGGTGGCGTATAGGCTGGAATTGCCCCCTGAGATGTCATTAGTGCACCTGGTGTTTCATGTGTCTATGCTGAAGAAGGTAGTTGGAGATCCATCTGTCATCGTGCCAGTTGAGACCATTGAAATTAATGAGAAGTTGTCATATGAATAGGTTCCAATTGCTATTCTTGATAGGCAAGTTCGTAAGTTGAGGAACAAAGAGGTCGCTTCGGTTAAAGTATTATGGCGGAGTCAACAAGTCGAAGAAGCCACATGGGAAGCGGAAAATGAAATGAAAGAGAAATATCCCCATTTGTTTGAATAAGTCCGGTAATGGTTTGAAAATTGTCATTCCTAAGAAATTATATATTGTGTCAAATTTTGTGCAAAAGCACCCCATTTTCCCCCTAGTTGCCCTACTATTGTAACTTCTCAAGTTGTGCCATATTTGTGTATGTGGTAATTATTTGGGTAATGTGCAACTCCTTGAAGTAAGATAAATTATGTGCAATTCATGTGATAGTTAAATGATATGCATGTTTGTGGTGTTAACTGAAATAGGTAGCATGTTGAAGTAATTGAATTGCATACGACTTGTTGAGGTAACCCAATTATATGCGAGTTGATGGAGTGACTGGTAATGTGTGGAATTGGTTAAACATGTATTTCGAGGGCTCTCTGACAGGTGGATAGGTTTACATTCAAAGGAAACTTTGGCGAAATTACCAGAAATTATCGGTGTTAGTGAAAATTTGGGGTTTGGTTTATTTTGTGTTTTTCCTACTTTAGTGATTCCCCGATCCTCATTCGAGGACGAATGATTTTAAGTGGGGGAGAATGTAAAGACCCGTAAAATTTCATGGCTAAAAATAATGCCCAAATAGGTCCCCGTGATGTTATAATTGTAGAAATTCTTAAAATGGACCCTTTTTGAGTAAAAAGTACCCCGGGACTTAAAAGATAAAATTTTCCAGAGTTGTGCTGTTATGCGACGCACTATGAGATCGCATAACAGGTATGCAGACCGCATAGTGGTCGCATATATGGACAGTCTACTGTCCAGTTTGAGGACAGCTATGCGGCCCAAGATGCGATCACATTTTGAGAATGTAGACCGCATAGCTGTCGCATTCTTGCACCTCCATTTTTGCGGAGGAGGTTATGCGACGCACTATGCGATCGCATAACAGGTATGCGGATTGCATAGCGGTTGCATACTTGGGCAGTCCGATTTCTTTTTGGCCCATTCGAGGGCCATTTATGTGACAGGAATGCGGACGGCATAGCAGGAATGTGATCGCATTCGTGACCGCATTTCTGCTTCGGGACTTTTAAAATTCCAATTTTTATACCTGACCCCCAGTTCATTAAAACACTTACCCCTTTCCATTTTAATTATTTTCTGAACAAAATAGAGAGAGGGAAGAGAGAGATCTTGAGAGAGAAGGTTCCATCTTCACCCAAAATTGATTCTTCACTATCACTCGGGCCTGGACGTTATTGAGTAATTGTCATCTTCTTCACTCTAAGAGGTAGGTCCCCACCCCATTTCCTTTTAATTCTCAGGTTTTGGCTAAAAAGGGAAGAACACATAAATTGATTATTGGAGATAAAAGCCGATACCTTGCATGCATGTAAGTTAAACTCCCTAATCTAGTAAATGGAAAGGAGTTTGGGTAATTATTCACAAAAAGGGGGTTAGTAATCTAAGGGGTCACCTAGCGTTTGATAAAATGCCTAAATAAGTTCGAGTTATGTTTATGGTTCCTAATTCTAAGTGAAATATGTCACATTGTGGAATAGATTGACGGTGCTAGACGGTCCGGTGATTTGTGATAAAAAAATTTAAAGGGAATTCCGATTCAAGGTATGTATGGCTAACTTTAATCTTCGTAGAGTCACCTTGTTTTGTCTGAGCATTCGGTACGAGTTTCTGGCTTATGCATATGTGAATCGATTGTTCTAATGTGTTGAGGCGTAAGGCTCTGTTCTCTGATTGTCCTAGTTGATTTCCATACCACCATGCTATGTGAGACTGTAAAAAGGTGATTCTTTGTTGCTTATTCTATCATGTGCAAAGCTCGTTAAATGTTGAATACATCGATATGAGAGGATGTGCTGCAAAATGAAAGAAATGATAATGAATCAAATTGTTGAATGCATCTAAGTGCTAAATGATGTGCAGAAAGTAATGGAAAGGAAATGTGGATTTAGATAATTGAACTATATGTTGACAGTATGCCGTATATGACTCACCGTTTAGTAATGATTACTATGGACTTGATTTCACATGGTTATTTGGTTGTTACGAATGTTTGATGATGAAAATCCTTGTGATTGAATTGATTGGTTGATGTTGCTATCAAATGTAATTGTACGGTGGGATCGGGTTGCACGCCGCAATAGAATTGTAAGGTGGTATCGGGTTGCACGCCACAACAAAATTGTAAGGTGGGATCGGGTTGCACGCCGCAACAGAAGTAATAAGGGTGTAATGTGTTTGTGAGATGGGATCGGGTTGTACGCCGTAACCGAAGAAATAAGGGTGGAGTTTGATTGTAAGGTGGGATCGGGTCGCGCGCCGCAACAGGGGAACAATTGAAATAAGAAAATGTGAAAACCTCATTTGTGATTCTCTGTATCCCTGTGCAATATTTATTTGGGTTTCTTTAACTGCCTCTTATATGTGTATTGGTTGATTTTACATAGAGTAAAGTTTGTCCATACGTGCTAGTACTATTCAATGGTACTAACGTCCCTTTTGCCGGGGGCGCTACATTTTTTGTATGGATGTAGGTAGTTCTATAGCAGGTAGCTCGGTCCGCCATTAGTGGTGCCTCCTCTTCATCTCTTCAGCAATTCTAGTGAGCCCCATTTCCTCTCGGGGCCGTGTGTGGACTATATTATTCTCTTTTTCTTATGTTGTAAAAGGTATAGTCGGGGCCTTGTTACAGGCAAGTCTATGTAAACTCCTAGCACTCTTAGAGGCTCCGTAGAGACTATGTGGGTTGTATATATATTTTGGGTAGTAGTTGTAATTATTCGAAATCGTGGTCCCGTGATGGAAATGTTGTGTTTAGTTTGTATAATTTTGGGATCATCAAAGGATTGAAGATTTAAAAGAGGAAAATGGGAATTATGTTGTAAATTCATTATAAATTTGTATATTCTGCACACGGGGTAACGCGTTAGGTAGGAAAGGCAATCCAGGTCGGCTTGACCGGGATCATCTGGTTAGGTGCCAGTCTCGTATCTCGGTTTTGAGGTGTGACAATAAAACCCCTTCCCCAATTCCCCAAAAGACAGACCTTAATCACTGTCATTTTTTCACTCTCACACCTTCTATACTATTCTGCACTCTTGATTTTGCCCGACTGAAAGTTATGGCCACCAGAATCTTCTCTATCGACCTCCCTAGTGCGGGCACTATTCGGGGCTCACTGAAGCTCCTATGAACTGTGACTCACTAGGATTTTGGGTTCTCACTATTCTCTTTCAATTGCTGTCACTACTGAGATTGTAAATACCTCACTCTTTTGCTCGTTTATATTTGCAACTAGTTAGTTTTCTTGACCCTTTACACCCTTAATTCTAACTCCTCTACTAGTTCATGTAAATGTCTTTTGCTTTCCTATAGTTGTATGCTTTACACCCTCTGTTGTATTGTTGTATGCTTTAATGTAATTTTATTGTCTTAACGATGTTTCGCAGTTCCATGTTCTCTAGTATGAAACTTGTAGGCTTTAACATATGTAGTTTACTCTCACTATCTGCATTTGACTCGAATGTTTTCTGACCTTCTTAGGTTTTGCCTGATTTGTTTTGCTCGTGTTTGCCTTGAATTTTGTATTTTCTGCTTGTTATTAGTCCATATTCATGCCCTGCTTTATATTTTTGGGACCATTTTGTGGAGACTAATATCTGCCCATAATTTATTCGAATGTGTTTTACATTATGAGTTTCATGCTAAGTCCTTCATGTATGCATTGTGTCGCACCCCCTTTTCCCCAAGCGCTCCTTTCGGGGCCGGTTGAAAGGGTTTATGACATTGGTTGAGACAACTTGTTCCTTTTGGGAAAGGGGTTTGCATATTTTGAAGAGTCGCCACCTAGAGATTTTAACGGTGCGTTTGGGCACCTAAGGGGTTCAATTAAAACTACATTACTAACCAGAGATTGGGTAAGGGCTTGAAATTATTCTAAGGGGAAGGTGTTAGGCACCCCTCATGATCCACAAGTGTGGTTCCCGGCCAAATGGTTTCGTGAATTTGTAAAATTAGCAAATAACAAGTAAGGGGGCTCAAGTAAGAGGGGATTTCAAATATTAAACAAGCAAGTGTTTGAGAAAATAGTTATACAAAACTATTCAAGTTTTTTTTTTTGAAAAGAGTTACAATATAACATTCAAGGGGAGGTATCCTAGGTTTGAAATAATATGGATCACATCAATGCAATACACGGTGTGACACTCCCCGAAGAGGGGCTACACGTGGTATTAGCACCTCGATCATCATATCCATATTCTACCCTTTCCCGCCCCGTGGAGGTAATTAAAGCGCGTGTTGGTCACGAACTCTATTGCGTGCTATTACCCGTCCCATCCTATCAGTCCTGGAGGAGATTAGGACTACTATCCTAGAAGGGAGGTACTAGGTTGACCCTCAGGTTTAAGGATAAAGAGTCTAAAGCGACAAACAAAACATTTAGGACTGCAATGAATGGGAAGCATATAGGAGCACATAAGAGGCTCAAATTTTCCTCCAAGGTTATGCATGTAATTAGCACGACTCAAACACATGTAAGGGCAGTATTTAAATTCAGAACCTAATACATGGTATCTAAGTGAGTCTAGAATGCAGTAGAGAAGCAGATTTGTTGAATAATTCAAAGAGGAAATACTAGGCAGTCTTGCCTACTGATTTTAAACCCATTGATGGTAAAACAGAACATATGAAGAAGTACATTTCCAGTTTTAATAAACTTAGCACCTAAGGCTTGTCTAGGCGTATAAGTTTTTAGAACTATTTAGAGGAAGCTATTTGACATGCAGTTCTAGATGTTCAGTTTTCAGAAAAATGCTACCAAGACGTGTAGGTCTATTTTTATCAGAAACTAAGCTAGAGATGCCCAAGCGGATATAACTGCAATCCTAAAGGCATGATATCTAATGCACAAAAAATGCAGAATGATGTACATGTAGAGCCTAAACAGGATATTGTAAATGCATACATACTTCAATGTTTGAACATGCTTTCAGATTGTGTAGAAGATAAAAATGACCTATTTATTAGCGTATTTATCCTAAAATAGGGTATCTAAGTGTACATGGCGGTGCATAGCATAGTGCAAAAATAACAGTTATTAACATGTTTTAACACAGGATTTTCTAAGTGATAAGAGGATGGATATGCTGGAACAGTGTATATAGGACCTAAAGAGCAGGATTTCTAATGCAAGAGCAACAATTGTTGGGTTAATATTGTTACTTAGCCTAGAAACATGATTTCTAAGTGATAATCAAGGCCAAATGAGATGCTGAAGCAGTAAACTAAGAACATGATATCAATGACATGCTTGGAATACATTGAGCCCTAAGCATGGATTCTAATGCACACATAGGAAATATAAACCCTAGGCATGATTGCTACCCCATTGATATAGATAACCTATATATCTACCCTCCCCTTTTCACTATCCATCCCCAAATATTTGTTTACTAATTATTACAGGCCAGAAATCATGAATTACATAACCAAAAAAAAAGAAGTTATTTCTATGGGAGCCTTCACTTAGGCCCAAATCTTCCAAACCTCACTGCCATACGGTGTTTTAAAGCCTTTTCACAGTCCGGGTGTGTCAAAGTTCCCTAAGGACCTCAAGGGCTGCCGGGCAATGCTCACACCCAGACTAGGTAACAAAGAATGGAACAATGTGCAGTGTAGAATTACCAGCCTCAGTGTGTCAGAGTTCAGAGGGAATTCAAGAGGTTCCCAAAGCAGTGCTCACACTGAGGGGGTCGAACCTAAGGGTCTAGGAATGAAGTGAAGTGCAAGAGATGAGTTTAAAAAGGTTTTGACAGAAATAGAGAGGACTTAGTTCAAAAATATTTTTTAAACAAAAGAGTTTGTTTAATAAAAAAACAACTTTTGAAAAGAGAGCAGAGTAATAGGCAATAGTCCAAATACAACACCCAAAAAGGGATTCATACACATCCACAACACAAAGAACCAAGGCAGGTTCAGACAACACAAACAAGGATAATGGGGTTTGGGGACACATAAGGTGCATGGGTAAACACATAGTTGCAGGAACATTTAAATACAGAACCAACTATGTTCTAAAGGGGGATTAAGGAACTTAAGAACCAACACAGAATCATGTAACTTAAAGTACAGGTTTCCTTGTCGAAGACAAGTTCATACTAAACTGGTTAAGCATACCAAGGAACAGGGTTGTAGTAAGACATGCTATAGAAAAGAGGATAACCTTTCATGAACATGTTGATTCTAAAAAGGGGGGGGGGAGACATATTCAGAATCATACAGATAGAGAATGTAAGGTAGACATATTAGTGGCAAGTTGAACAACAAAACATAAGTAGAAACACACTAGAAACAGGATGAAGTGAAGTAAATAAAGTACCATATTGTTTTTGGAACTTTAAATCGAAATCAGGACATACCAGTATGGAAGAGAGAAAACACAGTAGAGAATAAGCAGACATTACAACTAGTCTTGGCTTTCAACCGACTATTAACAACATGCAATCAATGAGAGTAAATAGAAGGTATGTGTGTGAGCAAGAGAGAGTAGAACAGAATATGTGTTTGTCTCCTTTCTATCAATGCATGGACAAAGTATATATATAGTTGGAACTAAGTAAAAAAGAATAAGGCAAAGAAATCAGGCTGCCCCATAATTATGGGATTCAGGGAATCAATTTACTGCTAAGTATCCCTAGAATTAAGGGAATTATTCAAACGGTGAGTGAAAAATAAGGAAAGAAGGTAAAACAGTGTTCATGACAATTAATTAAATATCCCTTAATTGAAGGTTGAACTCAAACGGCTAGTAGGTAAGTATAATTAAGGAAAGTTACCATGCATATGACATGTAAGAAAATAATTTCAGACCAAATCAAGCAAGCAATTAAGACTAGGTTCGGAAAAATATCAATTAAGGAAGCAATATCAATCACAACAACAAATCAAGGTAAGAAAACTAAGTTAGGGGTTGGAAATCAGAAGAATATCTCATGAGAGATCATCAGGACGAGATTCAAACAACTAGTGAATAGAGATTCTTATGTATAGCAGGAATGACGACATTATAAGCAAAGCTATAAGTCAGGAAACAACTGAGTGACAAATAACACATAATCAAGGACTCGAGCAAGCATAATATTAATTGAAGAGAGTCAACATGAAACAACACAGTTGTTAAGCAAGAACACAGAAACCCTAGTGTATGAAATTAGGAGTCATGTGAGTCAGAGAGGCAAGAAGAACCAAAGACAAACAACATAGGGTAAAGATCAATGAAACATAGGCACATATGCGAACACACAGGCAAACCAGTAGTTTTCAGGGTTTTAGGTCTTAAAAATTAGGGTTTCACACAGATACTAGTACGAATCAACATAGTAGACATGATACACACAAAAGAGATGAAGAGTCATAAAACCTAATAGGAAAAATAGAGTAATATCACCAGAAATTCAAGCCATTCGTGACAATCAAGCACATATACTGACCAAACCACAAGGAAAAGGTTTCAATAATGAAAAATATGAGGGAAAATCATGAGATAATGTTAAAAATCGACAAAGAAAACCATTTTGAAAAAGGGTTTCGGAACACTAGTTAAAGTGAAGAACCGTTTAGAAAAAAATAGAAGATCTTTAAAGGAAACATCATAATAACTCATAATATGCATAGATCTATTGTAGATATAAAGGAATCAGAGGTTTCAAACTTTAGGGTTTCAAAGAAAACCTCAGAGAAGATAAGAAGAAGCTCAAATGTCACTGGCTCAGCCTCAAAGGTCACAGACCTTACTCGAAATCAAGCCTTGGAGGCCTGGGGTAAGCAGGAACACCATGGGTGTGAGCAGACAGGTCCTCGCCCTTCGAGGAACTTAGGGATGACATTACCGGCATAAGGAAACCATAGGAAACAGAGGGTGAGGAGCCCATGGTCTCCGGTGGAGAAGGTCGCCGGAGAAGATGAAAGGACTCATCGGAGTAGGGAGGAGACAGAAGTCTCTAGAAGAGACTAGAGATAGAGAGAGAGAGAGTAGAGAGACGAGAGACGGTGATAAATGAGAGGGGGTCAGAGAGGTAGTTTGGTTTAATTATGGTAAGTGAAATCTGGGCCGTTGATCTAATTTGATCAACGACTCAGATTGATCCGGGGGTTGGGCCGGGTAGGAATTGGTTTAGGCTGAGTAGCAGAATTGGGTTATTATAATCTGGTTGGTTGGGTTGATTTTAGGCTAGAATTCAAATAAATGTGGCCAATTGTTAAATACCCTTTAAAATTAGTAAAGTAATTTAATAAAAATAGATAGTAATTATATAAAATAAACTTAATGCTACATAAATAAAAAAGTAAGGTAATAGCTAGCATAAAAACATAAAAATGGATAATTATCGGATTAAATATTATAGAGTATACAATGAGGCTATAATTGCAAAAATTATTGCAATTATAGCTAAATAACGCAAAATTGGCTAATTTGTGAAATAATTAAATAGTAATAGGATCAAAAAATGATATATAGAGCTGGGAAGCGTTTTAAAATTATTTATAATATACTTTATGAATAATTATAAAATACTAAAGAAATAGGAAAATAAATTGATAAAAATATGGAAAATTAGGGAAAAAATACCATTCATTATTAGAAGTGATTTTGAATATAATATGCAAGTTTAAAAATAATTTTGACCGAGTGGAAATAGCTTGAAAGGTTCAGGCCGCACCCTAGTTTTGAGCTGCCTACATATCCCTGGTTTTAAAGGAATCAGGCCGTATGTAGTTCAGGAGCCACCGGCGAAGTATACCGATGAAGTTTTATAAGGACGGACGCAAAGTGCAAGGTTGGGTGAACAAGCGGCTTACGGGGTAGTTAGGAGAACTGGGGCGGGACCGCGCCTGCCATGATGCCTGTTGCTTGCCGGGTTACCTACAAATGAGTAATACAAGCATATTGTGCGTAATTTAAACATGATGCAAATTCCCATTGGACTATGAATGCTGTCTTTGGACGGTTAAGGATGACGTCTTTAGACCATGATGTCCTGGGCCATGAATTGCTTAATGCAGGATTCGCAGGCCATGAAATGATGTTCTCGGGCCATGAAGATGGTGCCTCCGAACGATGACGCCTTTGGATAAGTTGGCGATATTTCAGCCCATGAAGATGCAATAGTATCATGCTAACAAGACAAATCTTAGTCTTGCGAATTAAAGGGGCAGAGCTTAGCCCAAAAGGAAAGAGCAGTAAATAATGCTAGAGGCATTGGTTTCTTTTGAGAAGTAAATGGGAGGCAGCATTTAGCCTCGGAAGGCAGAATGGTAGCCTTATGCAATATGCGAATGCAGATGGAGGTAGAGCTTAACCTCGTAAGGCAGAAAGGTAGCCTTATGCAAGATGCGAATGCAGATGGAGGTAGCGTTTAACCTCGGAAGGCATAAAGGTAGCCTTATGCAAGATGCGAATGCAGAGGGAGGTGTCGTTTAGTCTCGGAAGGAAGAATGGTAGCCTTATGCAAGATGCGAATGCAGAGGGAGGTAGCGTTTAACCTCGGAAGGAAGAATGGTAGCCTTATGCAAGATTAAAGGAAGGACAACAGAAATTCTTAGCTGGTGTTAAATTGCGATAGAGCATTGTGATAATGAAGCATCATTTGTGCTGATAATAAATGTTGGCATGTGCGACGGGTTTGAGGAACGATGTCTGTCCTTTGAGCCGATAATATGTTTTGGGGATTTTGCAATATTTGTGCCTGCATCCAAAGAAAGATCGTGAGTTTTGTAAAGGGGGAAAGTTAGTTCGCATTCCCGCTGGCTTTGCTTGGCTCGTTTGCTTGATCATGATGATACTATCTGTATCATTGGGGTAGCGTTCACTAAACAAGTTGTTTCAGAAAAATAAATATGCATGATTTTGTAAAAGTATAATATATAATCTAAAATAGTTTTAGATGAACCGACGACATGACACGGTTCGAGACATTGCAACCTCTCCTCCTCAAAATTCTGCCCCAGTTTACTGGGTGGACTCCTTTAACTGCTGCTCGTGCATCGATTGGCTGAACTTGCTTCCTCCTTAAAATTTTTCCCCAGTTGGCTGGGTGAATGCTTGTGGACTACTGCTCCCCTCAAAATTCTGCCCCAGTTTCCAATTGGGCGAAAAAATAGATTTTTATTGAATTGTGACCGAACCCATAGGGCTGCCTACGTATCCCCTCTTAAACGGGAATCAGGTTAGGCATAGTTCAATTTACATTGTTCACAAAAACACATAGAGTTACACATAGTAGTGCTTGACTGCATCTGAATTGATCGATTTCGGCCAAACTTCTCCGTCCATTTCTGCAAGTATGAGTGCCCCTCCTGTCAGCACTCTATGAACCATGTACGAACCTTGCCAGTTGGGAGAGAACTTCCCCTTGGCTTCATCTTGATGCGGAAAGATTTTCTTTTACACCAGCTGCCCTGGTATGAATCATCTCAGCTTGACTTTTGAGGGATCCAATTCTATTCCCCGACGGCTTACAATAAACCCCAGCAACTTCCCAGCAGGAACCCCGAATGCACACTTCACGAGCTTTAGTTTCAAATTGTATTTTTGCAATCTATTGAAGAACTTCCTCAAATCCTCCATGTGATCAGTAGCTTTCTTTGATTTGATAATGACACCATCCATGTACACCTCGATCTCCTTGTGAATCATGTCGTGGAATATGGTGGTCATGGCCCTCATGTAGGTCGCCCCTGCATTCTTTAGGCCGAATTGAATCATCTTGTAATAGTACACTCCCCATGGCGTAATGAACGCCGTTTTCTCAGCATCTTCCTCATCCATCCAAATTTGGTGATAACCAGCGAAGTAATCCACGAAGGACTGCAATTCATGCTTGGCACAGTTGTCAATCAGGATGTGTATATTTGGCAAGGTCTTCTTTGATTTTTAAACTCATGCCGGGTTTGAACTTTCTGAGCTTTTGTTTCACCGGTGGATACATTGGATTGCTTGGCAGTTTGTGAGCCACAATAGACATACTTAGACTAGTCATGTCATCATACGGACATGCAAATATATCCTCATACTCTTTTAGAAACTCTGTGTATTCTTTCTTTTCTGATGGTGACAAATGAATGCTGATGCGAGTCTCCTTGACATTTTCTGAATCTCCCAGGTTGATAACTTCAGTCTCGTCCAGGTTGGACTTAGGTCTGTTCTCAAAGTTCTCAACTTCTTTGACAATCTCGTCAGGTATGTCGTCTTCGTCTGAATCAATGTCCGTTTGTTGCGTTGTCTCATTGCATGTCACAGTCATCGGTTCATCAAGACAAGTAATAGTAATGTTGTATAAATAAAGTAATGAGAGAAAACAATAACAATAAATATCGCATTCGTAAGAGAAATTTAGAAGATGCTTTGATGAATTAACTAACTGTTTTGAACATTGAAGATCTTATTGCAGAAATTGAAAAATGCGGGGAAAGGAAAATCATTTAGTAAATAAAATAGTAAATAATGCTTGTTTTAGCCTTGCTACCCCGAGGCTCGTCGGGCTTTGGTCATCTTAATAGACCAGTTCTTGAGATATGTCCCCTTGCTTACAGTCTGTATGGAAGGGCCTTCCCCCTCCTCCTCCTCCTCCAGAACAACACATCAATCCATATCCTCGTCCTCTAGGAACAAACTCCTCATCACTGCAAGTGCTTCTTCTTCGTCTGATCCATAAATAATGTCGGCCTGCTTAAAAGTCTGCTCAAGATGAGGTATCATCTGCTCCAAGGGGTAATAGGGACCGCGCCAAGGTGTCGACCAGTCGTTGAATTCCTGCCAAGTGTACTCATACCCCAGACCGAAAGTAGTACCATGTTTCTTGAGCTTTATGGGCTTCGTGATCCCTTGGAGGTTCTTACCGAGACCTTTGCCTGGCTCATATTCTCTCCAGTTCAGGATGCTCTCAATCTTGCTATCCCACCACTTGTCCTTGTTGATAGCATTGACCCGCTCAATGTGGTGGTAAGTTCCCCCGCCTATCACCGGAATAGTTTGTTGACTATAAATGGGGTTTCTACCGTCACCATGAATAATCACCTCTTGGTGTTTCCACTCGATATTTACCTCCTGATGTAGCGTTGATGATACGGCCCCAGTAGCATGAATCCAGGGTCATCCCAACAATAGGTTATAGGATACTGGTACATCTATCACCTGGAAATCCACTTCGAACCAGGTCGGTCCCATATGCAGACATAGACTGATCTCCCCTATGGTGGACCTCTGAGAATCGTCGAAGGCTTTCACATTGATCGCTCCATCCCTTATCTCATGTAGCCCTTTACCCAATTTCTTAAGTGTTATCAGCGGACAGATGTTAAGACTGGAACCTCCATCGATCAAAGATCCTTGTGATGAAATGATCTTCGCATTGCACGGTGATGTGCAACGTTTTGTTGTGCCCCAATCCTTCAGGTGGTAGCTCTTCCTCATGAAAAGTGATTTTTTGACTTTCCAGTACCTGGCCTACCATATTGGCCATTTCCCCGCTAGTGATGTTGTTTGGCACATATGCTTCACTCAACACTTTCAACAAAGCATTTCTGTGTGTTTTAGAATTCTGTAGCAAAGAGAGGATGGATATATGTGCCGGTGTCTTGTTCAGCTGGTCGATGAATGAATACTCCTTAGCATGTAACTTTCTCCAAAGGTTATCGGGACCTGTTTCGATAAGGGGAGACCGGTTGGCAGCCTGCTTGCTTGATTCGGCCAGATGCTGAGAGGTGTAGACCCTACCAGTCCTCGTTATACCCTGTGCTGCAACATCCTCCTCAGACCTGACCTTGTCCTTCTCGCCTCGGCTTTATAGTACCAAGGGATATCATTTGAATAGAAGGGTGGCGTGGTTGACATTGACACCGAAATTGGCGCGGCCATCCTTACTTCAAACGGAATGTGTATTCGGGGTGGCAAGAATGCGACCTCGAATGGTGTCAGTGCATTTGCTGTAGATACAAGCTCAACTTCAATTGGCACTGGTGACTTTGCAGGTGGTGCTGCTTCAAACTCAAGTGGTATAGACATATTCACCTCAGCATCCTCAGATGGTTGAATCTGGACTATGATCGGTTTGAGAGTGACTGCAGGTTTGTTTGGGTCATTACCTTCTACGATCAACCCGATTGATCCTTCGGGATCCCAATCATCTTCTATTTCAATCATATGGATACCTCCACCCTTATGGTCCTGCAAAGGAATGTTGCGGACGTTTGGAGCGGGGTATTTTTCCACAATAATCTTATTGTCAATGAGAGCCTGTATTTTGTCCGTCAGAGAGCGGCATTCTTCGATGGTGTGTCCTTTCATGCCGGAATGGTATGCACAGGATTTGTTTGGGTTAACCCACTGAGAAGGGTTTTTATGGGTGACAGCAGGGATAGGTGTGACATAACCAACAACTATGAGCTTCTCATATAGCTGGTC
The DNA here is from genome assembly GCA_005239525.1 of Nicotiana knightiana. Taxonomy (NCBI): domain Eukaryota; kingdom Viridiplantae; phylum Streptophyta; class Magnoliopsida; order Solanales; family Solanaceae; genus Nicotiana; species Nicotiana knightiana. The sequence continues at coordinate 15,093 of MDKJ01345987.1, read as the reverse complement.
AATGGGCTCGGCTATAGCGGTGTATTGCTTTGGAGAGCGGCGATCAAAAATTTGGATGAGGTCTAAGGAAGTTTTGGCATGCAGGGGGTGATTGGTAATGAGATGGCTGGGAATTATAAGTGTGGTAGACAGAAGCGGGTTGTGAGTATCAGGGCGAAGCAGGTTGATATGTGGGTGGTGGAGATTGGTAGGTGGGCGGTGGAGCTTGGTAGGAAGGTGGTGGAGCTTGGTAGTTTGGGGTTGGCTGGTATTTGCGTGGAGGTGTTGGATAAGTTTGGTATTTGAGTGGGGAATTGGCTCTTTGTGCAACCATTACGGCTCCCACGTCTCTCTTCTTAGACACACCACCGGACTTAAAGGCTTGTTAGTGGCTTGCAAGGTTTCAAAAATTGTAACCATACCACTTTTAATACCTTCTTCAATCCGCTCACCCAATTTGATGATGTCGGAGAACTTGTGGCCTTCAACCATCATCAAGCGTTCATAATACTGCGGGTCTTGAGCCCGGACAAAGAACTTGTTCATCTGCTCTTCCTCTAGAGCAGGTTTGACTTTAGCGGCTTCGGACCTCCAGCGAGTAGCATACTCGCGAAAGGTTTCTGTGGGTTTCTTCTTCAAATTTTTAATGTAGAACACATCTGGTGCGTTCTCTGTGTTGAATCTAAACCTGTCCATAAAGTCAGACGCCATGCTTACCCAGTTTGACCATTTCTTGGGGTCTTGGATGATGTACCAACACAGTGCGTCTCCCTTCAAACTCCTCATGAACAACTTCATGCAGATTCTTTCATCCTTCCTAATGCCAACCAAGTTGTCGCAGTAGGTCCTCAGATGGACTCTCGGATCACCAGTACCGTAAAAAATTTCGAACGTTGGAGGTTTGTACCCCTCGGGCAGTTCGACATCAGGTTCTATACAAAGGTCTTCATAATTTAACCCTTCAATTCCCTTGGTTCCTTCAACACCCTGGACTCAGCTGGTCAGTTTCTTAAGCTCCTCGGCCAGGTTCTTGATAAGTAAGTCCTTTCCATTAGACTCGGATGCCTGTGAGATAGGCGGAGTGGAGTGGGTCACGATTTCCACATAGATGGGATTGTTATAGTTGTGGAAATGGTCCTTTGTGGGGGTTTTGAGGTTCTGGGATGAGTAGTGGAGTGTTATTTGAGGTGTGGAAAGCATTTCACTGCGTCGGGAGAGTTTGGTTCTTTGGGGGAGTGCCGTGATGGTGAGGTGCGGGATGATTTTGCTGTCTTGGGATATTTTGTGGAGGTGCGGGGATTTGAGCATTTTGAAGGTTGACGTCGGGGACGTTGAGGGAAAATGACAGGTTGGCCAGATTTCGGACTTGATCAAGTTCTTCCTGAAACTTCAACAATTTCTGTTCAAGTGGTGACATGTTCTCATGCAGGACCTAAATACCTCGGCCATCAGTGTCCTCTACCCATTCAATCATATTCTCCTTTCTGGTGCCGCTGGACTCTTCCATCTTACTTTTGCCTTTGTCTTTGCCCTTAGGAGGACTAGAAGGAGGAATAAGTGGAGGGCCCTTGGATATTGTGCGATAGGCTGATGATGCCAGAATGCACGAACTAACCTTTGGGGAAGGGAATAATAAAGAAAAAAAGAAATAAAAACAAAAAGGTAACCAAGTCAGTGAGGATTATGAAAAAGAATATTGCGGTATTTAAACACATAATGCAGAAATGTAAAGCGCGTCCTAAGTTGGGAACCTCATTGTGCCCGAGGTAGGCCTAGCGACAAATTGACTTGGAGAACTTAAAATGCTAAATGCCTCATTTTAGTGATAAGAAAAATAGACAAATCCCAAAACGACAGACGAAAAATAAAAGTCACTAATGGCCATTGGCCTTATTACATTGATAGAGAAAAATAAAGACACTCATATCTACTTGGGCCCAGAAGGACCTTCCCCAGACTCGGCATTCTTTCTTTCCTCATACAGTTTTCCCAGCTCGCGAAGTCCTAGCAACCGGTAGGTTCTGGCTAGATATCCTCCTTCAGCTCCCTCAGCCTTTTGATAATTCTCGACTCTTTTGATTAACTTCTCTTCCAGCTCGACTATACCTCATTCCAAGTACCCCAACCTCTTGTTGGCGCTGATAGCCATGTCCTTCCATTCCTCGATCAATTTCTTGTTGGACTCATGTATCTTGTGGTGATCATCCTCACATTCCCAGATCTTTTTGCGCAGTTGGTTGTTTTGGACTTGTGCCTCAGCCCTTTCATCTATAACCATGTGACCTCGGACGTACCTCGGCTTGCTTTGACCACCCAGATCCTCTTCTAACCAACCAAGATAGAAAGGGGTACAACCGGCATGATACCTGTCTGGCTCGATGGTGTCATTCTCAAGTATAATCTTGCAGTGCCACAGGTGCTGAGCTTGGCACTTGTGAGGACCTTCATCATTTTTGAAAGTCGGCTCGAAGATGGCTCATCTTTTCGACCCTAGGTATGACTTGCTTCCTACCTTCTTGCCTCATAACTCAAAAAGGGACGTAAGGGTATGTCCCCCTTATACCAATGAGTATCAGAAATGATGCGTCTCGGGATCGAATGATGAACTCATCCATCGGAAACCACTCAAACATCCATTGAACCTGTTCTTCAGTCAAGTTACCAAAAAGCTCAACCCATCCCTCGGGATTTTCAGGCTGAGCGAGCATGTCGGGGATATAATTCATTCCCTTTGGGTGATGGAAAGCAATGTGGTCATCCCATATTCTGCGGTGAATGTCTTGTCGGTATTCGCCTCTTTGGAGATGTTCCATGAGCCAGAGTTGAGGTAATAAATTGCAACCTTCGAAATAGCTTTGCTCCTTGTTGACACCTTTCCAAGGCCCAATATATGTCTGCAATGATCATAGGCACTATGCTGAAGTCTTGCCCATCTACCCCTTCCATTATGGTCTTAGTTACCATGGCCATCATGGTATGGATCCTTTCCTTCTTCATCGGGAACACGATCAAACCCAAAAAAGCAAACCATAAACACAAACACTCAGCGATGGATAAGTCCCAGAGAGGTGATAGCAAACTCGTCATGGTAGGTACGATATGATTTGCTGTGGACATACCTTTCGTACAAGTAGTCAAAAGGAATGTACGAATCCTTCAAACATACCAATTCTGCATTCTTTTTCAGGCCCATCATTTTGAGGAAACCTTTGCCTGCGCGGTTCTCAGGCATCAACAACCCTGGAGTTTCCCATACTAGGTTAGCCAACCCTCCTATCTCTTCTATCAAAGGCGTCATTTCGATGTTCCCAAAGCGGAACACAGACCTTTCATGATCCCAGAACAGGGTAGCAACCTCTATTATCATTTTGTTAGGCTAGATTTCTCGGAGAGATGGTAAGTTACCCAAGTGTTTCCTGACAATAGCTTTGTCGCTAGAGTGCAGATCCTCCCACCAACTTAACAGCCTTGGGTGGATATTGGATACCATGCCGAATCTGGGGACTTCGTTCCTCATTTTTCTGCAAAGCAAATAAGGTTAGGCCCTTACCCCCACCAGACTCTACTATTTAACGTCAATAATTAGCAGGAAACATTTAGTTCTCCAAATAAATGCACAGAACGTGAGGGCGTCCGTTTGTATATAGGGAAACCCGGTGGACTTTTGGATAAGGCTATCTTAAAAGCTATCATGCGGATGACACTTTAGCTCGACTAGGTTTGACCATGATGCATGCAACAGTGCAACAGAGTAAGGCTTCTATGGGGTTTTAGACCGGTACCCTTGAGCGGACAACTCAAGGGGGAAAGGCACGGAACCGTCAACTGCACCGCTAATCGACTAGTTTTACCGCAAATAAGCCTTTTCGAATTTAGTGGGTAATAATATAGGAAGAGAGCAATCACTCATCAAGCGTTACTATAGTATTTTGTTGTCACGAGTGGAGTATGAATGTTGAGCATGATTATGCAATAATAAGTATTAAAACAAGTTGTCACGTATTTGCACGTTAAAGAAAGCGGTAAAAACAACAATAATGATTTAAAGCAGTTACAAAAGAAAACAAAGAGACATGACAGTTTCGTCTTTAAGGAAAAGTAAATACCTGAAGTAAACAATTAATTGCATGTAAAGGTAAGAGGAAAGGGTGCAAGTATTTAAACAAAAATAAAGGCACAAATTCACGAAATAATTTGAAATGGTAAAAGCCTAGGAAATATCCCCAGCAGAGTCGCCATGTTGTCGCGTCCCCCTTTTCCCCAAGCGCTCCTTTCAGGGCCGGTTGAAAGGGTTTATGACATTGGTTGAGACAACTTGTTCCTTTTGGGAAAGGGGTTTACATATTTTGAAGAGTCTCCACCTAACGATTTTAACGGTGCATTAGGGAACCTAAGGTGTTCAATTAAAACTACGTTACTAACCAGAGATTGGGTAAGGGCTTGAAATTATCCTAAGGGGAAGGTATTAGGCACCCCTCATGATCCACAAGTGTAGTTCCTAGCCAAATGATTTTGTGAATTTGTAAAATTAGCAAATAACAAGTAAGGGGGCTCAAATAAGAGGGGATTTCAAATATTAAACAAGCAAGTGTTTGAGAAAATAGTTATACAAAACTATTCAATTTGTTTTTTAAAAGAGTTACAATATAATATTCAAGGGGAGGTATCTTAGGTTTGAAATAATATGGATCACATCAATGCAATACCCGGTGTGACACTCCTCGAAGAGGGGATACACGTGGTATTAGCGCATCGGTCATCATATCCATATTCTACCCTTTCCCGCCCCGTGGAGGTAATTAAAGCGCGTGTTAGTCATGAACTCTATTGCATGCTATTACCCGTCCCATCCTATCAGTCCTGGAGGAGATTGGGACTACTATCCTAGAAGGGAGGTACTAGACTGACCATCAGGTTGAAAGGTAAAGAGTCTAAAGCGACAAACAAAACATTTAGGACTACAACAAATGGGAAGCATATAGGACCACATAAGAGGCTCAAATTTTCCTCCACAGGTTATGCATGTAATTAGCACGACTCAAACACATGTAAGGGCAATATTTAAATTCAGAACCTAATACATGGTATCTAAGTGAGTCTAGAATGCAGTAGAGAAGCAATTTGTTGCATAATTCAAAGAGGGAATCCTAGGTAGTCTTGCCTACTGATTTTAAACCCATTGATGGTAAAGCAGAACATATGAAGAAGTACATTTCCAGTTTTAATAAACTTAGCACCCTAAGGCTTGTCTAGGCGTATCAGTTTTTAGAACTATTTAGAGGAAGCTGTTTGACATGAAGTTCTAGATGTTCAGATTTCAGAAAAATATTACCAAGACGTGCAGGTCTTTTTTTATCAGTAACTAAGATAGAGATGCCCAAGCGAATATAACTGCAATCCTAAAGGCATGATATCTAATCCACATAAAATGCAGAATGATGTACATGCAGAGCCTAAACAGAATATTGTAAATGCATAAATAATTCAATATTTGAACATGCTTTCAGATTGTGTAGAAGATAAAAATGACTTATTTATTAACTTATTTATCCTAAAACAGGGTATCTAAGTGTACATGGCAGTGCATAGCGTAGTGCAAAAATAATAGTTATTAACATGTTTTAACACATGCTTTTCTAAGTGATAAGAGGATGAATATGCTGGAACAGTGTATATAGGACCTAAAAAGCAGCATTTCTAATGCAAGAGCAACAATTGTTGGGTTAATATTGTTACTTAGCCTAGAAACATGATTTCTAAGTGATAATCATGGCCAAATGAGATGCTGAAGCAGTAAGCCTAAGAACATGATATCTATGACATGCTTGGAATGCATTGAGCCCTAAGAATGGATTCTAATGCACACATAGGAAATATAAACCTAAGGCATGATTTCTACCCCATTGATATAGATAACCTATATAGCTACCCTCCCCTTTTCACTATCCATCCCCAAATATTCGTTTACAAATTATTACAGGTCAGGAATCATGAATTACATAACCAAAAAGAAAATAAGAAGTTATTTCTATAGGGAGCCTTCACTTAGGCCCAAATCTTCCAAACCTCACTGCCATACGGTGTTTTAAAGCCTTTTCACAGTTCGGGTGTGTCAAAGTTCCCTAAGGACCTCAAGGGCTGCCGGGCAATACTCACACCCAGACTTGATAACCAACAATGGAACAATGTGCAGTATAGAATTACCAGCCTCAGTGTGTCAGAGTTCAGAGGGAACTCAAGAGGTTCCCAAAGAAGTGCTCACACTGAGGGGGTGGAACCTAAGGGTCTAGGAATGAAGTGAAGTGAAAGAGATGAGTTTGAAAAGGTTTTTACAGAAATAGAGAGGACTTAGTTCAAAAACATTTTTTAAACAAGAGAGTTTGTTTAATAAAAAAATAGCTTTTGAAAAGAGAGCGAGTAATAGGCAATAGTCCAAACACAAGACCCAAAAATGGGTTCATACACAACCACAACACACAGAACCAAGGGAGGTTCAGACAACACAAACAAGGATAATGGGGTTTGGGGGATACATAAGGTGCATGGGTAAACACATAGTTGCAGGAACATTTAAATACAAAATCAGCTATGTGCTAAAGGGGGATTAAGGAACTTAAGAACCAACAAAGAATCATGTAACTCAAAGTACAGGTTGCCTTGTCGAAAACAATTTCATACTAAACTAGTTAAACATTCCAAGGAACAGGGTTGCAGTTAGAGATGCTATAGAAAAGAGGATAACCTTTCATGAACATGCTGATTCTATAAGGGGGGGGGGGAGGGAGACATATTCCGAATCATACAGATAGAGAATGTAGGTAGACATATTAGTGGCAAGTTGAACAACAAAACCATAAGTAGAAACACACTAGAAACATGATGAACTGAAGTAAATAAAGTAGCATATTGTTTTTGGAACTTTAAATAGAAATCAGGACATACTAGTATGGAAGAGAGTAAACACAGAGTAGAGAATAAGCAGACAACACAAATAGTCTTGGTTTTTAACCGACTAGTAACAATAGACAATCAATGAGAGCAAATCGAAGGTATGTGTGTGAGCAAGAGATAGTAGAACAGAATATGTGTTCGTCTCCTTTCTATTAATGCATGGATAGAGTATATATATAGTTGGAACTAAGTAAAAAAGAATAAGGCAAAGAAATCAGACTGCCCCATAATTATGGGACTTAAGGAATCAATTAACTGCTAAATATCCCTAGAATTAAGGGAATTATTCAAACGATGAGTGACAAATAAGGAAAGAAGGTAAAACAATGTTCATGACAAGCAATTAAGTATCCCTTAATTGAAGGTTGAACTCAAATGGCTAGTAGGTAAGTATAATTAAGGAAAGTTACCATGCATAGGACATGTAAGAAAATAATTTCAGACCAAATCAAGCAAGCAATTGAGACTAGGTTCGGAAAAAATCAATTAAGGAAGCAATATCAATCACAGTAACAAATCAAGGTAAGAAAAACAAGTTAGGGGTTGGAAATCAGAAGAATATCTCATGAGAGATCAGTAGGGCTTTTCGAATCATAGTGAACCAAAGATTCAAACAACTAGTGAATAGAGATTCTTATGTATAGCAGGAATGATCACATTATAAGCAAAGCTATAAGTCAGGAAACAATTGAGTGACAAATAACACAGAATCAAGGACTCGAGCAAGCATAAATTAATTGAAGAGAATCAACATGAAACAACACGGTTGTTAAGCAAGAACAGAGAAACCCTAGTGTATGAAATTAGGAATCATGTGATTCATGGAGGCAAGAAGAACCAAAGACAAACAACATAGGGTAAAGATCAATGAAACATAAGCACATATGCGAAAACACAAGAAAACCGGTAGTTTTCAGGGTTTTAGGTCTAAAAAATTTGGGTTTCACACAGATACTAGTACGAATCAACAAAGTAGACATGATACACACAAAAGAGACGAAGAAACCCTAATAGGAAAAATCGAGTAATATCACCAGAAATTCAAGCCATTCGTGACAATCAAACACATATACCGACCAAACCACAAGGAAAATGTTTCAATAATGAAAAATGTGAGGGAAAATCATGAGATAGTGTTAAAAATCGACAAATTAAACCATTTTGAAAAAGGGTTTCGGAACCCTAGTTAAAAGTGAAGAACTGTTTAGAAAAAAATAGAAGATCTTTAAAGGAAACATCATAATAAATCGTAATATGCATAGATCTATTGTAGATATAAAGGAATCAAAGGTTTCAAACCTTAGGGTTTCAAAGAAAACCTCTGAGAAGATAGGAAGAACCTCAAATATCACTGGATCAGCCTGAAAGGTCGTATACCTCACTCGAAATCAAGCCTTGGAATCCTGGGGTAAGCAGGAGCAGACGGGTCCTCGCCCTTCGAGGGCCTTAGGGATGACATTACCGCCATAAGGAAACCATAGGAGGCAGAGGGTGAGGAGCCCATGGTCTCCGGTGGAGAAGGTTGCCGGAGAAGATGAAAGGACTCGTCGGAGCAGGGAGGAGACAGAAGTCTCTAGAAGAGACTATAGAGAGAGAGTAGAGAGATGAGAGACAGTGAGAAATGAAAGGGGGTCAGGGGGTAGTTTGGTTTAATTATGGTAAGTGAAATCTGGGCCGTTGATCTAATTTGATCAACGACTCAGATTGATCCGGGGGTTGGGCCGGGTAGGAATTGGTTTGGGCTGGGTAGGAGAATTGGGTTATTATAATGTGGTGGGTTGGGTTGATTTTAGGCTAGAATTCAAATAAATGTTGCCAATTGTTAAATACTCTTTAAAATTAGATAAAGTAATTTAATAAAATAGATAGTAATTATATAAAATAAACTTAATGCTACATAAATTAAAAATTAAAGTAATTAGCTAGCATAAAAATATAAAAATGGCTAATTGTCGGATTAATAGTATAGAGTGTACAATTAGGCTATAATTGCAAAAATTACTGCAATTATAGCTAAATAATGCCAAGTTGGCTAATTTGTGAAATAATTAAATACTAATAGGATCAAAAAATGATATATTGAGCTGGGAAGCGTTTTAAAATTATTTATAATATACTTTATGAATAATTATAAAATACTAAAGAAATAGGAAAACAAATTGATAAAAATATGGAAAATTAGGGAAAAAATACCATTCATTATGAGAAATGATTTTGAATATAATATGCAAGTTTGAAAATAATTTTGAGGAAAGATTGGGTATCAACACATTGCTACCTGTCAGTTCCTCTGAATTAGTCCTCAACTACATTTGTTTTAGATTTTCATGCTGAACATTTACTTGTGAGAATTGTTACTTGTTACTAGAATTGCATCATGATTTGTTTGTCCTAAGTTTCATACTAATCTTTCCTATATGGATTCTTTTTCAAATGTAGGATCAGTGTCACCATGTTTTCCTGTAGATCTTCATGTTGAGATTTCCCTGTATGAATTGTTACTTGTTATATACTCTGAGTTAGTTCCTAGCCAGACTGTAAAGACCCGTAAAATTTCAAGTCTAAAAACCATGCCCGAATTGGTCCCCATGTAGTTATAACTGTAGAAATTCTTAAAACGGACCCTTGTAAAGTAAAAAGTATCCCGGGACTTAAAAAATAAAATTTTCCAGATTTGCGCAGGTCTGCGGTCCACTATGTGATTGCAGATCAGGTATGCGGACCACATAGTGGTCACATACTTGGATAGGTTGCTGTCTATTTTGAGGACATCTATGCGGCCTAGAATGCGACCACATATTTATCGCATTCCTACACCTTGATTTTTGCGGAGGGAGTTATGCGACGCACTATGCGATCGCATAACAGGTATGCATACCGCATAGTGGTCGCATACCTAGGCAGTCTGCTTCTCTTTTTGGCCCAGCTGAAGGCCACTTATGCGACAGGTATGCAGACCGCATAACAGGAATGCGATCGCATTCCTGACCGCATACCTGCTTCGGGGCTTCTAATTTCTTATCTTAAAACCCGACCCCCAGTTCAATAAAACACCCTTCCCCTTCATTTTTAAAGGCTATCTGATTAAAATAGAGAGAAGTGAGAGTGGGTTCTAGTGAGAGAAGTCCCCATCTTCCCCAAATTGGTCCTCCATCTCTACTCAGGCCTGGAAGTAATCGAGTGGTCGTCATCTTCTTCACCATAAGAGGTAAGTCTTCACCCCATTTCCCCAAATTATCAGGTTTTGGTTAAAAATGGAACACATGAATTGGTTCTTGAAGATAAAAGCTAAGACCCTGCATGTATTTGAATAATCTACCATAATCTAGCAAAGGAAGTAAGCTAGGGAAATCTTTCACTAAAAAGGGGCTAGTTAATTTAAGGGATCACATAGTGTTTGGTAAAATGCCCAAAAAAATTCATGATTTCTAATTTTAAGTCTAAACATGGCATCTTGTAAATTAAATTGGAGGAGATATAAGGTTCGGTGAGTTAAAAATATATATTAAAGGGGAAATTTCGACTCGAGGTATGTATGGATAACTTTAATCTTTGTAGAGTAACCTTGTTGGTGTCCGAGCATTCGGTATGAGTTCCCGGCATATGCATATGTGAATCGATTGTTCTAATGTGTTGAGGCGTAAGATTCTGTTCTCTGATTGTCCTAGTTGATTACCATGCCACCATGCTATATGAGATTGTGAAAAGGTGATTTCTTTATGCTTATTCCATCATGTTCAAAGCTCGTTAAATGTTGAATACATCGGTATGGGAGGATGTGCTGCAAAACAAAAGAAATGATAACGAAACAAATTGTTGAATGTATCTAAGTGCTAAATGCTGTGTAGCAAGTGATGGAAAGGAAATGTGGATTTATCTAATTGAACTATATGTTGATGGTATGCCGTATATGACCCACTGTTTGGTGAAGAATACTACGTCCTTGATTTCACATGGTTATTTGGTTGTTACGAATGTATATTCTTGACGATGAAAATCCTTGTGATTGAATTGATTGGTTGATGTTGCTATCAAATGTGATTGTAAGGTGGGTTCGGGTTGCACGCCGCAACAGAAGTAATAAGGGTGTAATGTGATTGTAAGGTGGGACCGGGTTGCACGCTGCAACAGAAGTAATAAGGGTGTAATGTGATTGTAAGGTGGGATCGGGTTGCACGCCGCAACAAAATTGTAAGGTCGGATCGGGTTGCACGCCGCAACAGAAGGAATAAGGGTGGATTATGATTGTAAGGTGGGATCGGGTTGCATGCCGCAATAGGAGAACGATTGAAATAAGAAACTGTGGAACTCTTATTTGTGTTTCCTGTATCTCTATGCAGTATTTGTTTGGTTTCTTTGACTGTCTTATATCTGTGTATTGTTTTATTTTACTTGGAGTAAAGCTTGTTCATACATACTAGTACTATTCCATGGTACTAACGTCCCTTTTGCCGGTGGCGCTACATCTTTTATATGGATGTAGGTGGTTCTACGGCAGGTAGCTCAGTGCGCCGTTAGTGGTGCCTCCTCTTCATCTCTTCAGCAGTTCTGGTGAGCCCCATTTCCTCCCGTGGCCGTGCGTAGACTATATCATTTTATTTTGCTTATGTTTTAAAAGTAACTGTTGGGACCTTGTTACTGGCAAGTCTATGTAAACTCCCAGTACTCTTAGAGGCTCCGTAGACACGAGGTGGGTTGCATATATGTATATTTTAGGCGGCAGTTGTATTCACTCGTGATCGTGGATCGCCTTGGAAATGTTGTATGTAGCTTGTATGTTTTTGGGATTATCAATTGCTAAAAAATTAAGGAAGAAATGAACTTACATTGTAAATCCCCCCGCTGATATTCCTGACCCAACTCCAGCTCCAGCTTCTGGTCCCTGTATTTCTGATGGGGATCTCAGGGGAGCTATTCAGATGTTGACTCAGCTAGTGGCCTCCCAGGCGCAAAGATCACATGCTGCCCTGCGTCCTCTAGCAAGTAAGGGGATTCTTCAGGTTCCAGAGTCAACTAGTTTCTGCGGTTAGCCTTTCCAGGGTTCACAGGCACCGACCCTAAGGCTGATCCTCAGGAGTTCATTGATGAGATGTACAAGACCCTCTGAGTTATGAGGGCTACTGAGACAGAGGGGGTTTATTTGGCTTCCTATCGTCTGAAGGGAGTGGCATATTCATGGTTTGAGATGTGGGAGAGTTCCGTGGAGAGGGGAGCCCTCTGGCGAGGTGGGATGAGTTTGTGGATGCCTTTATGGGTCATTTCTTTCCTGCCGAGATTATGGCAGCCCGTGCTACAGAGTTTGAGGCCCTTAAGCAAGGAAACATGAGTATGTGGGAGTATCATATGGAGTTCGTGCGCTTGTCCAAATATGTTGTTCACATGGTGTCTACTATGGAGGCTAGAGTTCGTCGGTTTTTTCAGGGCCTTGGTCCCTTGGTTATTAATGAAGCTGCTACAACTGCTCTGCATTCAGATATGAACTACGGGAAGATTGTGCGATTATCCTAGGCTACGGATGCTCAGAAATTAAAGATAAGAATAGAGAGGGAGAGTAGTTTAGGGCCCGGTTAGCGGGCAACCCTGGGAGTTCAGTTGGAGGAGGGAGATCAGCCCTTGGGAGAGGGTCATCAGGGACATCTCAGTCCTATGCTCAGTCCTCATCCAGTGCGCCGCCATCAGGGAACGATTATCAGTAGGGAGGTTGCGTTGGACCAGGTTCAGACAGCAAGAGGTTCCATCAGTCGGGTCGTTCAGGTTGGAGGTTCCAGCAGCAGCGGAGGGCCCCATGCCCTAAGTGTGGGAGGTTTCATTCTAAGCCTTGTTACTTGGTTATACCGGTATGGTATAGATGTGGGGTGAGGGGCCATGTTCAGCGAGACTGTCGTACACCCAGTTAGGTCACGGGTAGGGGCACTGCTCAGCCATCCAGTTCTTCAGCTGCTACATCTTTAGCACGCCCCCCAGAACTAGCAGGGCGCAGTGTAGCTAGGGTTAGAGCACGAGGTCAAAGGGGACCCAGTCGGTTCTATGCTTTGAGTGGTCGCCAGAGTGCGGAGGCTTCTCGATATGTTGTCACAGGTATTCTGACTGTTCAACACATGATTTTTATGCTGTTATTGATCCCGAGTCTTCTTTGTCATATGTTACTCCATTTATTGCTTCAAGTTTTGGGATAGAACCTGAACAGTTTCACGAGCCGTTCTCCGTGTCAACTCCGGTTGGTGATTCTATTACGGCCGTGCGAGTTTACAGGAAATGTGTTGTCACGGTGCGGGGTCGGGATACCACAACCGATCTTATTGAGTTAGAAATGGTAGATTTTTGATGTAATTGTAGGAATGGATTGGCTCTATTCGTGCTTTGCTAAACTCGACTGCCGAACCAGAATTATGAGGCTCGAGTTTCCTAATGAACCAGTTATCGAGTGGGAGGGGAATAATGTTGTGCCAAGAGGTAGGCTTATTTCCTACCTTAAGGCCTCAAATATGATCAGAAAAGGGTGCATATACCATTTGGTCTGGGTTGCGGACACCACTTCGGAGGTGCCTGCTCCCGAATCTGTGTCGGTTGTGAATTAATTTCTTGAAGTATTTCCGGATGAGCTTCCTGGGATTCCACCAGATAGAAAGATCGATTTCAGGATTGATGTATTTCCAGATACGCAACCAATATCTATTCCACCCTACAGGATGGCGCCAGCAGAATTGAGAGAGTTGAAAGAACAATTGAAAAATCTATTAGAAAATGGTTTAATTTGGCCAAGTGTGTCGCCTTGGGGCACACCGGTTCTTTTTGTCAGAAAGAAAGACGGATCGCTTCGGATGTGTATTGATTATCGGTAGCTAGACAAGGTCACCATAAAAAACAAATACCCATTGCCTCAGATAGATGATTTGTTTGACCAGTTGCAAGCTGCTAAGTTCTTCTCAAAGATTGATTTGCGGTCCGGGTATCACCAGTTAAAGATCAGGGAGCAGGATATTCCTAAGACTGCCTTCAGGACTCGATATGGGCACTTTGAATTTCTGGTAATGTCTTTTGGGCTAACCAACGCCCCAACAGCTTTTATGGATCTTATGAATTGGGTTTTCAAACCGTTTCTTGACTCCTTTGTGATTGTCTTCATTTACGATATCCTTGTTTATTCGCGAAGTCAGGAAGAACATGCTAATCACCTCAGGGCAGTTCTGCAGACTCTTCATCAGCACCAGTTGTATGCGAAGTTTTCAAAATGTTAATTTTTGCTAGAATCAGTCACCTTTTTGGGCCATGTTGTTTCCAGGGAAGGGATTCAGGTTGATCCCCAAAAGATTGCAGTGGTAAAGGATTGGCCTAGACCAACGACCCCGACAGAGATTTGTATTTTCTTAGGTTTGGATGGATATTATCGAAGGTTCGTGGAGGGATTCTCTACCCTCGCCTTCCCATTGACTAAGCTGATGCAGAAAGCGGTTAAGTTTCAGTGGTCCGATGCTTGCGAAAAGTGTTTTCAAGAATTGAAATAAAGATTGACTTCGACGCCAGTGTTGACCTTTCCAGAAGGTTCAGAAGGGTTTGTGGTGTATTGTGATGCTTCAAGGGTTGGTTTGAGGTGTGTGTTGATGCAATGTGGTAAGGTAATAACATATTCTTCTAGGCAGCTCAAGAATCACCAGAAGAATTACCCGACGCATGATTTGGAGCTCGCGGTGATTGTGTTTGCATTGAAGATTTGGCGGCATTATCTTTATGGGGTCCATGTGGACGTGTTCACAGACCACAAGAGTCTTCAGTATTTATTCAAGCAGAAGGAGTTGAACTTAAGGCAGTGGAGATGGTTAGAATTGCTCAAGGATTATGATATGAATATTTTGTACCATCCAGGAAAGGCGAATGTGGTAGTCGACACTTTTAGTCGGAAATCCATGGGTAGCTTGGCTCATTTGGAAGCAGGTCAGAGGCCTTTGGCTTCGGAGGTTTATCAGTTGGTCGGTACGGTGGTATGACTTTCGGCCTCAGATGAAGGGAATGTCGTGGTGCGTAACGGAGCGGAGTCTTCGGTTGTAGCGGAAGTCAAGGGAAAACAATTCAGGGATCCAGCTTTGGAGCAATTGAGAGAACCAATTCTGAATCACAAGACTACAACATTTTCACTCGGCAATGATGACAGTGTTTTGCGGTGCC
>ML404272.1:7674-18446 GCA_005239525.1 Nicotiana knightiana | reverse complement strand
CGGACTGGACCATGGCAGGCGATAATACATGCACGACTGGCGGAATTGCAGTTTAATTTCCATAAAATGCCAAATAATATAACTTGGTCATTTCGAAGCGTTGGTTATGGTTCCTTGAGTCATATTTGATGTCCTGGACAAATATCATGCGATTCAGTACAGGCTACGTACTACGGCGTCCGACCTGGTCCATGGCAGGCGATACTACATACACCGACTGATGGAATTCCAGTTTAATTGCCATAAAATGCCAAAAAATGCCAAAAAATGCAACTTGACCATTTCGAAGAGTTGGTTATGGTTCCTTGGGTTGTAGTTGATCTCCCGAACAAATATCATGCAATCCGGTACCGGCTCCATACCAAGGCGTCCGGCCTGGACCATGGATGGCGATAATACATGCACGACTGGTGGAATTCCAGTTTAATTGCCATAAAATGCCAAAAAAGGTAACTTGATCATTTCGAAGCATTGGTTATGGTTCCTTGGGTCGTATTTGATGTCCCGAACAAATATCATGAGATCCGGTACCGGC
The DNA here is from genome assembly GCA_005239525.1 of Nicotiana knightiana. Taxonomy (NCBI): domain Eukaryota; kingdom Viridiplantae; phylum Streptophyta; class Magnoliopsida; order Solanales; family Solanaceae; genus Nicotiana; species Nicotiana knightiana. The sequence goes on along the minus strand of ML404272.1, from coordinate 17,911 downwards.
TCCGTACCAAGGCGTCAGGACAGGCACGACTGGCGGAATTCCAGTTTAATTGCCATAAATGCCAAAAATTTAACTTGATCATTTCGAAGCGTTGGTTATGGTTCCTTGGGTCATATTTCATATCCAGGACATATATCATGCGACCCGATACCTGCTCCTTACCAAGGCGTCCGGCCTGGACCATGGCAGGCGATAATACAGGCACGACTGGCGGAATTCCAGTTTAATTGCCATAAAATGCCAATAAATGTAATTTGATCATTTTAAAGCGTTCGTTATCGTTCCTTGGGTCGTATTTAATGTCTTTGAGAAATATCATGCGATTCGACACCGGCTCCGTACCAAGGTGTTCGGCCTGGACCATGGCAGGTGATAATACAGACACGACTGGCGGAATTTCAGTTTAATTGCCATAAAATGTCAAAAAATGTAACTTGATCATTTAGAAGCGTTGGTTATGGTTACTTGGGTCGTATGTTATGTCCCGCACAAATATCATGATATCCGGTACCGGCTCCGTACCAAGGCGTCCGGCCTGGACCATGGCAGACGATAATACAGGCACGACTGGCGAAATTCCAGTTTAATTGCCATAAAATGCCAAAAAATGTAATTTGAACATTTAGAAGCATTGGTTATGTTTCCTTGGGTCGTATTTTTTGTCCTGGAGGAATATCATGTGATCCGGTGCCGTCTCCGTACGAAGGCGTCCGACCTGAACTATGGTAGGTAATAATACAGGCACGACTGGCGGAATTCCAGTTTAATTGCCATAAAATTCCAAAAAATGTAACTTGATCATTTCGAATCGTTGGTTATCAATCCTTGGGTTGTATTTGATGTCCCGGACAAATATCATGCGATTCGGTACCGGCTACGTGCCAAGGCGTCCGGCCTGGACCACGGATGGCGATAATGCAGGCACGACTTGGCGGAATTCTATTTTAATTGCCATAAAATTCCAAAAAATATAATTTGGTCCTTTCGAAGAGTTGGATATGGTTTCTTGGGTTGTATTTGATGTCCCAGACAAATATCATGCGATCCAGTACCGGATCCATACCAAGGCGTCCGGCCTGGACCATGGATGGCNGATCCGGTACCGGCTCCATACCAAGGCGTCCGGCCTGGACCATGGATGGCGATAATACAGGCACGACTAGCTGAATTCAAGTTTAATTGCCATAAAATGTTAAAAAATGCAACTTGATCATTTCGTACCGTTGGTTATGGTTACTTGGGTCATATTTTATGTCCCGTACAAATATCATGCGACCCGGTACCGGCTCTGTACCAAGGCTTCCGGACTGGACCATGGCAGGCGATAATACATGCACGACTGGCGGAATTGCAGTTTAATTTCCATAAAATGCCAAATAATATAACTTGGTCATTTCGAAGCGTTAGTTATGGTTCCTTGGGTCATATTCTATGTCCCGGAAAAATATCATGCGATCCGGTAACGGCTCCGTACCAAGGCGTCTGGCCTAGACCATGGCAGGAGATAATACAGGCACGACTGGCGGAATTCCAGTTTAATTGCCATAAAATGCCAAAAATATAAATTGATCATTTCGAAGCGTTAGTTATGGTTCCTTGTGTTGTATTTGATGTCTCGAAAAAATATCATGAGATTTAATACCTGCTCCATACCAAGGCGTCCGGCCTGGACCATGGATGGCGATAATACAGGCACGACTGGCGGAATTCCAGTTTAATTGCCATAAAATGTCAAAAAATGCAACTTGATCATTTCGTAACGTTGGTTATGGTTACTTGGGTCATATTTTATGTCCCGTACAAATATCATGCGACCCAGTCTTGGCTCTGTACCAAGGCTTTCGGACTGGACCATGGCAGGCGATAATACATGCACGACTGGCGGAATTGCAGTTTAATTTCCATAAAATGCCAAATAATATAACTTGGTCATTTCGAAGCGTTGGTTATGGTTCTTTGAGTCATATTTGATGTCCCGGACAAATATCATGCGATTCAGTACAGGCTACGTACCAAGGCGTCCGACCTGGACCATGGCAGGCGATAATAGTGGTATGACTGGCGAAATTCCAGTTTAATTGCCATAAAATGTCAAAAAATGCAACTTGATCATTTCAAAGTTGTGGTTATGGTTCCTTGGGTCCTATTTGATGTCCCGGACAAATATCATGCTATCCGATACTGTTTTCTTACCAAGGCGTCCATCCTGGACCATGGCAGGCGATAATACAGGCACAACTAGCGTAATTCCAGCTTAATTTCCATAAAATTCCAAAAATGTAACTTGATCATTTCGAAGCCTTGGTTATGGTTCCTTGTGTTGTATTTAATTGCCAAAAAATGTATTGATCATTTCGAATTGTTGGTTAGGGTTCCATGGGTCGTATTTTCTGTCCCGGATAAATATCGTGCGATCCGGTATCGGATCTGTACCAAGGCGTCCGGCCTGGACCAAGGCAGGCGATAATATAGGCACGACTAGCAGAATTCCAGTTTAATTGCCATAAAATGGGAAAAAATGTAACTTGATCATTTCGAAGCGTTGGTTATGGTTCCTTGGGTCGTATTTGATATCCCGGACAAATATCATGCAATCCGGTACCGGCTCCGTACCAAGGCGTCCGACCTGGACCATCTCAGGCGATAATACAGGCACGATTGGCGGAATTCCACTTTATTTGCCATAAAATCCCAAAAACGGTAACATGATCATTTCGAAGCGTTGGTTATGGTTCCATGGATCGTATTTGCGGTCATGGACAAATATCATGCAATCCGGTACAGGCTCCGTACCAAGGCGTCCGGCCTTGACAATTTCAAGTGATAATACAGGTACGACTAGCGGAATTCCTGTTTAATTACCATAAAATTCCCAAAAATGTAACATGATCATTTCGAAGCATTGGTTATGGTTCCTTGGGTCGTATTCGATGTCGTGGAGAAATATCATGCGAACCGGTACTGGCTCCGTACCAAGGTGTCCGGCCTGAACCTTGGCAGGTGATAATACATGCACGACTAACGGATATCAAGTTTAATTGCCATAAAATTCAAAGAAATGTAACTTGATCATTACAAAGCGTTGGTTATGGTTCCTTGGGTCGTATTTGGTGTCCCGGATAAATATCATGCAATTCGGTACCGGCTACGTACCAAGGCGTCCGGGATGGACCATGGTAGGCAATAATACAGGCACAACTTGGCGGAATACCAGATTAATTGCCATAAAATGCCAAAATATGTAACTTGATCTTTTCGAAGAGTTGGTTATGGTTCCTTGGGTCGTGTTTGATGTCTTGGACAAATATCATACGATCCGGTACCAGCTCCATACCAAGGCATCTGGCCTGGACCATGGATGGCGATAATACAGGCACGACTGGCGGAATTCCAGTTTAATTGCCATAAAATGCCAAAAAAGGTAACTTGATCATTTCGAAGCGTTGGTTATGGTTCCTTGGGTCGTATTTGATGTCTCGGACAAATATCATGTGATCCGGTACCAGCTCCGTGCCCAGGCGTCCGACCTGGACCATGGCAGACGATAATGCAAGCACGACTAGCGGAATTCCAATTTAATTGCCATAAAATGCCAAAAAAGGTAACTTGATCATTTCGAAGCGTTGGTTATGGTTCCTTGGGTCGTATTTGATGTCTCGGACAAATATCATGTGATCCGGTACCAGCTCCGTGCCCAGGCGTCCGACCTGGACCATGGCAGACGATAATGCAAGCACGACTAGCGGAATTCCAATTTAATTGCCATAAAATGCCAAAAAAGGTAACTTGATCATTTCGAAGCGTTGGTTATGGTTCCTTGGGTCGTATTTGATGTCTCGGACAAATATCATGTGATCCGGTACCAGCTCCGTGCCCAGGCGTCCGACCTGGACCATGGCAGACGATAATGCAAGCACGACTAGCGGAATTCCAATTTAATTGCCATAAAATGCCAAAAAAGGTAACTTGATCATTTCGAAGCGTTGGTTATGGTTCCTTGGGTCGTATTTGATGTCTCGGACAAATATCATGTGATCCGGTACCAGCTCCGTGCCCAGGCGTCCGACCTGGACCATGGCAGACGATAATGCAAGCACGACTAGCGGAATTCCAATTTAATTGCCATAAAATGCCAAAAAAGGTAACTTGATCATTTCGAAGCGTTGGTTATGGTTCCTTGGGTCGTATTTGATGTCTCGGACAAATATCATGTGATCCGGTACCAGCTCCGTGCCCAGGCGTCCGACCTGGACCATGGCAGACGATAATGCAAGCACGACTAGCGGAATTCCAATTTAATTGCCATAAAATGCCAAAAAAGGTAACTTGATCATTTCGAAGCGTTGGTTATGGTTCCTTGGGTCGTATTTGATGTCTCGGACAAATATCATGTGATCCGGTACCAGCTCCGTGCCCAGGCGTCCGACCTGGACCATGGCAGACGATAATGCAAGCACGACTAGCGGAATTCCAATTTAATTGCCATAAAATGCCAAAAAAGGTAACTTGATCATTTCGAAGCGTTGGTTATGGTTCCTTGGGTCGTATTTGATGTCTCGGACAAATATCATGTGATCCGGTACCAGCTCCGTGCCCAGGCGTCCGACCTGGACCATGGCAGACGATAATGCAAGCACGACTAGCGGAATTCCAATTTAATTGCCATAAAATGCCAAAAAAGGTAACTTGATCATTTCGAAGCGTTGGTTATGGTTCCTTGGGTCGTATTTTCAGTCCCGGACAAATATCATGCGATCCTCTACCGGCTCCGTACCAAGGCGTTTGGCCTGGACCATGGCAGGCGATAATACAGGCACGACTGGCGGAATTCCAGTTTAATTGCCATAAAATACCAAAAAATGTAACTTGATCATTTTGAAATGTTGGTATGGTTCCTTCGGTCATATTTGATGTCCTGGAAAAATATCATGCAATTCGGTAACAGCTACGTACCAAGGCGTTCGTCCTGGACCATGGTAGGCGATAATACAGGCACGACTGGAGGAATTCCAGTTTGATTGCCATAAAATGCCAAAAAATGGTTTGGTTATGGTTCCTTGGGTTGAATATGATGTCCCAGACAAATATCCTGCGATTCGGAATAGGCTACGTACCAAGGCGTTTGGGCTGGACCATGGCAGGCGATAATACAGGCACGACTTGGCGGAATACCAGTTTAATTACCATAAAATGCCAAAAAATGTAACTTGATCATTTCGAAGCATTGGTTATGGTTCCTTCGATTGTATTTTATGTCTCGAAATAATATCATGCTATCCGGTTACCGTTCCGTACCAAGGCGTCCGGCCTGGACCATGGCAGGCGATAATACATGCACTACTGGCGGAATTCTATTATTTTCCATAAAATTCCAAAAAATGTAACCTGATAATTTCGAAGAGTTGGTTCTGGTTCCTTGGATCGTAATTGATGTCCCAGATAAATATCATGCGATTTTGTACTGGCTCCGTACTAAGGCGTCCGACCTGGACCATGGCAGGCGATAATACAGGCACGACTGGAGGAATTCTAGTTAAATTGCCATAAAATGTCAAAAAATGTAACTTGATCATTTCGAAGCATTGGTTATGGTTCATTGATTCATATTTGATTTCCCGGACATATATCATGCGATCTAGTACCGGCTATGTACCAAGGCGTCCGGCCTGGACTATGGTAGGCGATGATACATGCACGATTTGCAAAATTCCATTTTAATTGACATAAAATGCCAAAGAATGTAACTTGATCATTTTGAAGCATAGGTTATGGTTCCTTGGGTCGTGTTTGATGTCTCGGAAAAATATCATGCTATCCGATACCGGCTCCATACCAAGGCGTCCGGCCTGGACCATGGCAGGCGATAATACAGGCACGACTTGCGGAATTCCAGTTTAATTGCCAAAAAATGTAACTTGATCATTTTGAAGCATTGGTTATGGTTCCTTGGATCCTATTTGATGTCCCGGACAAATATCATGCTATCCGATGCCGTCTCCGTACCAAGGCGTCCAGCCTGGACCATGGCAGGCGATAATATAGGCACGATTAGCGCAATTTCAGTTTAATTTCCATAAAATGTCAAAAAATTTAACTTGATCATTTCGAAGCATTGGTTATGGTTACTTGGGTCATATTTGGTGTCCCGTACAACTATCATAATATCCGATACCGGATCCTTACCAAGGCGTCCGACCTGGACTATGGCAGGCGATAATACAGGCACGACTTGCGGAATTCCAGTTTAATTTCCATAAAATGTCAAAAAATTTAACTTGATCATTTCGAAGCATTGGTTATGGTTACTTGGGTCATATTTGGTGTCCCGTACAACTATCATAATATCCGATACCGGATCCTTACCAAGGCGTCCGACCTGGACTATGGCAGGCGATAATACAGGCACGACTTGCGGAATTCCAGTTTAATTTCCATAAAATGCTGAAAAATGTAACTTGATCATTTCAAAGCATTGGTTATGGTTCCTTGGGTCGTATTTGATGCCCCGAACAAATATCATGCTATCCAATACCGACTCCATACCAAGGCGTCCGGCCTGGACCATGGCAGGCGATAATATAGCCACGACTGGCGAAATTCCAGTTTAACTGCCATAAATAGCCGAAAACATTAACTGGATCATTTCGAAGCATTGGTTATGGTTCCTTGGGTCGTATATGATGTGCCAGAAAAATATTATGCGTTCCCATACCGGCTCTGTACCAAGGCCTCCGACCTGGACCATTGAAGGCGATAATACAGGCACGAATGGCGGAATGCCTATTTAATTGCCATAAAATGCCAAAAAATGTAACTTGATCATTTTGAAGTGTTGGTTATGGTTCCTTGGGTCGTATATGATGTCTTGGAAAAATATCATGTGATCCGGAACCGGGTCCATACCAAGGCGTCCGGCCTGGACCATGTCAGGCGATAATACAGGCACGACTGGCGCAATTCCAGTTTAATTGTCATAAAATGGCAAAAAATGTAACATGATCATTTTGAAGCATTGGTTGTGGTTCCTTGGGTCATATTTCATCTCCCGAACAAATATCATGTGTTCCGTTATCGGCTCTTTACCAGGCGTCCAGCCTAGACTATGGCAGGCTATAATATAGGCACGACTTGCGGAATTCCAGTTTAATTGACATAAAATGCCAGGAAATGTAACTTGATCATTTCGAAGTGTTGGATATGGTTCCTTGTATTATATTTGATGTCCCGGAAAAATATCATGCGATCCATAACCGGCTCCATACCAAGGCATCCTGCCTCGACCATGGCAGGCGATAATATAGGCACGACTGGCGAAATTCCAGTTTAATTGCCACAAAATGCCAAAAAATGTAACTTGATCATTTTGAAGCATTGGTTATGGTTCTGTGGGTAGTATTTGATGTCCCGGACAAATATCATGCGATCCGGTACCGGCTCCAGCCTGGACCATGGCACGCGATAATACATGCCCTTCTAGCAGAATGCTAGTATAATTGCCATAAAAGGCCAAAAAATATAACTTGATCATTTCGAAGCGTTGGTTATGGTTCCTTGGGTTGTATTTGATGTCCTGGACAACTATCATGCGATCCGATATCGGGTCCATACCAAGGCGTCTGACCTGGACCATGGCAGGCGATAATACAGGCACGAGTGGCGGAATTCCAGTTTAATTTCCATAAAATGCCAAAATATGTAACTTGATCATTTCAAAGCGTTGGTTATGGTTCCTTGGGTCGTATTTGATGTCCCGGAAAAATATCATGCAATCTGGTATCAGCTCCCTACCAAGGCATCCGGCCTGGACTATGGCATGCGATAATAGTGGCACGACTTGCGGAATTCAAGTTTAATTGACATAAAATTCCAAAAATGTAACTTGATCATTTTAAAACGTTGGTTATGGTTCCTTGGGTCGTATTTGATGTCCCGGAAAAATATCATGCAATCTGGTATCAGCTCCCTACCAAGGCATCCGGCCTGGACTATGGCATGCGATAATAGTGGCACGACTTGCGGAATTCAAGTTTAATTGCCATAAAATGCCAAAAAATGTAACTTGATCATTTCTAAGCGTTGACTATGGTTCATTGGGTCACCTTTTATGTCCCTGACAAATATCATGTGATCTGACCAGCTCCGTACCAAGGTGTCCGACCTAGACTATGGTAGGCGATAATACAGGAAGACTTGCGGAATTCTAGTTTAATTGACATAAAATGCCACAAAATGTAACTTGATCATTTTGAAGCATTGATTATGGTTCCTTGGGTTGTATTTCATGTCCCGGAAAAATATCATGTGATCCGGTACCTGATCTTTACCTAGGCGTCCAGCCTGGACTATGGCAGACGATAATACATGCACGACTTGCGGAATTCCAGTTTAATTGACATAAAATGCCACAAAATGTAACTTGATCATTTCGAAGCGTTGGTTATGGTTCCTTGGGTTGTATTTTATGTCCCGGAAAAATATCATGCGATCCGGTACCTGCTCTGTACCAAGGCGTCCGGCCTGGACTATGGTAGGCGATAATACATGCACGACTTGCGGAATTCCAGTTTAATTGACATAAAATGCCACAAAATGTAACATGATCAATTCGTAGCATTGGTTATGGTTCCTTGGGTTGTATTTGATGTCCCGGAAAAATATCATGCGATCCGGTACCGGCTCAATACCAAGGCCTCCGACCTGGACCATGGCAGGAGATAATACGGGCATGACTGGCAGAATTCCAGTTTAATTGCCATAAAATGCCAAAAAATGTAACTTGATCATTTCGAAGCATTGGTTATGGTTCCTTGGGTTGTATTTGATGTCCCGGAAAAATATCATGCGATCTGGTACCGGCTCCGTACCAAGGCGTCCGGCCTGGACTATGGCAGGCGATAATACAGGCACAACTTATGAGGTTCCAGTTTAATTGACATAAAATGTAAAAAATGTAATTTGATCATTTCAAAGCGTTGTTTATGATTCCTTGGGTCGTAGTTGATGTCCCGGAAAAATATCATACGATCTGGTACCGGTTCGTACCAAGGCGTTTGACCCGGATCATGGCAGGCGATAATAAAGGCACGACTGGCGGAATTAGAGTTTAATTGCCATAAAATGCCAAAAATATAACTAGATCATTTCAAAGCATTGGTTATGGTTCCTTGGGTCGTATTTGATGTCCTGGAAAAATATCATGCGATCTGGTACCGGCTCTGTACCAAGGCGTCCGACCTGGACTATGGCAGGCGATAATACAAGCCCGACTTGCGAAATTCTAGCTTAATTGACATAAAATGCCAAAAATGTAACTTGATCATTTCGAAGAATTGGTTATGGTTCCTTGGGTCGTATTTGATGTCCTGGAAAAATATCATGCGATCTGGTACCGGCTCTGTACCAAGGCGTCCGACCTGGACTATGGCAGGCGATAATACAAGCCCGACTTGCGAAATTCTAGCTTAATTGACATAAAATGCCAAAAATGTAACTTGATCANAAGCGTTGGTTATGGTTCCTTGGGTTGTATTTGATGTCCCAAAAAAATATCATGCGATCTGGTACCGGCTCCGTACCAAGGCCTCCGACCTGGACCATGGCAGGCGATAATACGGGGACGACTGGCAGAATTCAAATTTAATTTCCACAAAATGCCAAAAATATAACTTGATCATTTCTAAGCGTTGGTTATGGTTCCTTGGGTTGTATGTAATGTCCCGAACAAATATCATGCGATCCGGTACCGCCTCCTTACCAAGACGTCCGGCCTAGACAATGGCAGGCGATAATACATGCACAACTGGCGGAAGTCCAATTTACTTGCCATAAATAGCCAAAAAATGTAAATTGATCGTTTCGAAGCGTTGGCTATGGTCACTTGGGTTGTATTTTATATCCCGGACAAATATCATGCAATGTGGTACCGTCTCCGTACCAAGGCATCCGGCCTGGACTATGGCAGGCGATAATACAAGAACGACTAGCGGAATTCCAATTTAATTGCCATAAAATGCCAAAAAATGTAACTTGATCATTTCGAAGCGTTGGCTATGTTTCCTTGGGCCGTATTTGATGTCCCAAACAAATATCATGCGATCTGGTACCGGCTATGCACCAAGGCATCCGGCCTAGACTATGGCAGGCGATAATACCGGCACGACTTGCAGAATTCCAGTTTAATTGACATAAAATGCCAAAAAATATAACTTGATCATTTCGAAGCGTTGGCTATGGTTCC
>ML404266.1:0-40276 GCA_005239525.1 Nicotiana knightiana | reverse complement strand
GGGGGGGGGGGGGGGAGATTAAGCATTAATATCTTAAAATAGGGTGAATGGGAAAAATAAAATATTTGAGTAATATTTGAGGTTCCCTCCTTGATTGTCCCACATGGGAAGAGGAAAAGATTTTTGATGGGTATATAAGCAATTGCTCTTCTTCTAGCTCATAAAGAGTTGAGAAGAAGGCAAGCCTCACGTCGTCGTCGTCGTCGTCGTCGCTCGGCTCGGCTTCGACTTCGGATTTGGATTTGGATTTCAATTTGGATTTGGTCAAACGATCAATTGATTATTTTTTGGACCAAATTTATTTGTTAATAGTAAATATTAACAGAAATGTTATTAAATATTTGTTTTTAAAACAAAATATTAATATTAAAATAAATATTAATTTTAAATCCATTTCAGTTATCCAATATTCAGTTTTCTGTTTTTGTAATATAAAATTAACTACCCTTCAATTTTCCCTCTTTATTGTTGAGTAAATAGCCAATTATGTCATGGCATTTATTCTATGGCCGTTTTGAAAAAACAGCCATTCTAAAGAGTTGCACCTCTTCAGATTTTAGCCCAACTTTGGCTATAAATACAAGTCCATTCTCTCAGATTTTACATACTAATTTTTGATTTCTCCTCCTTTCTTCTGCATATTCGTAACTTCAAAGAAAGAAAAGTAAGGGTGATTTTCTACCGAACTTTGTGTTCGCTTAAACACTGGGATTTGAAGTACCACTACACCAGTGTGTAATTCGTTGTATCCTGGGAGGAAATAATCCATAACCTTGGGTACTAGGAGGGGATTAAATTCCTTAAGGAAACACTATGAATCAGTGGACTCAATTTGGTTTTGTTATTTCATTTACATTTCTGTTTATGTTATTTTATTTTCTCCAGAATTGTTTTACAAATACAGATTACTAACATAAAGTTCAATATTAAAAAATTATATAATTCACTAAATTTTATTGTCTCCCATACTCTGGAGTCTATGGTTTTATTGACTCTTAAATGATGACCTATATATATACCCATTCCTTAGATTAGCCTGTCACACTCTCACACTTCCCAACAGCTCTCATGCCAATTTGTATGAAAATTAATAGGCAAAATACCTTAAACACTCCCCTAAACTTGACACGGATTATTAGTTACAATCTTAAACTATTTGTGGTCTTAATTATCCCCCTCAACTTGGCCTTTTGAGAGCCATTACCCCCCTGGACGCTGATGTGGCAGAGAGTGTGGGTGCACTCACCGGCCACGTGAAATTTTTTGTATATGTGGTATTTTTTTTAAAAATAAATATATTATTACCTTTTTTAAGTATGTTACTCTTTTTAGATAATTTTTTCGAATACAATTTATAATAAAACTTGGATAGAACTACATTGTTTAGGCTAAATTTTTTTATTTGGCTAAACATAATAAAGTTTTAGTTAATAATTTTTCCAATTTGATCTGAAATAAAGATTTACACAATTGAAATAAATAGTCATGTGTATTTTTTATAACTTTTTAGATGCCTTGACTATTTATTTCAATTGACTATTGATGTGGGGCTATAATTCCATAGTTTCGTACATTATTTGCGTTACATTTTACATGCTTTAGTGATAAATTATACTTTATTTGCGCGTAATGGAGTCTATTTTATGTGTAAGTGAATTGGAGATGAAAGTAGACCAAAAGGGATACTTAAACGTTGAAAGTGTGCTCGAGAACAGTGAAAACGAGATACCAAGTCCCGTTAGCCTGGCGAGGGTGAGGCTGGCGAGGCCAGACAATAGTCAGCCTAAAGCAGCCGTTAGCCTGGCGACGCCAGGCCTGGAGCCAGGTCCATTCCGAGTTTTGAAGCTTATTTCGTCTCCTGGTTTGACTGGGACTTGACCTACACGTTTAAGTCTTTTCCTACACATATAAATAGACTCAAAAACTCCACTTTAAAGGGAGTTATTTTGCGACCGGAGGCAAGGACATCACATGGATAACTTTTGGAGGAGAAAAATCATAGAGTTCTTCATCCCTTTTTCTTTTCTTTGTAATTTGTTTATGCAAAATACTTAGAAAATTGTTACTACGAACATGAGTGGCTAAGCACCCTAGTTCTGAGGTTGTGATTTAGCCATGAATATTGTTGTTTAACGTTAGCTTAACATTGATTACAATTCACTAATATATGGTTGTTTCTTCAATTCTGTGATTAATTGACTAATTATCTGGCCATCAGTTAGGATCTATTTACTATCTATGCTATACTTGGAAAAGCCGTGTATAGATTAGAGAAAAATTGAAGAGAGCGCGATCTTAACTCCTAGGGGGAGGGGATATGTGGTTAGTGTTGATACCCAATTTTTTCCTCATGTATTTCAAATATACATATATACTTTTAAAATAGTTGATATGCATCATCATTTGACTCATAAACACATACACGTATTTTTCCTAATTCTTCTATAATTTTAAAGATTTTTAAATCAATTTATTCCCATATTTTATTAGATAAACGATCATTAAATGCATCACAAATTATTTTATGATAATTTTATCATCTAGCTTCATCATTTATATCCATACCAGATTTTAAATATTTTTGGTGCATTTATTATAATTACATTTGCATTTTAAGGTTAAAATTGCACATTTGCAATAATAGCATATACATGCTTATAATTACTTTAGTTTTGCAAAAAATAACGTTTTATATTTTTATAGTGTTAAATAATTGTTATTAAGTATTTTTGCACAAATAACATTTTTACTATTTTAGTTATCATTTTTACGAATTATTTTATTAATTAAAAATGGACATTTAACTAATAGCCGTCAATTCCTCCTATTTTCAGACCTAGGCTACCCAAACCAGCCCAAATAACCCCAGCCCAACTACTTTAATACCTAGCCCAATCCACCATAGACCAAACCAAATGACCCTTTTAGTTATAACCCGGTTGGTACCCATTTAACCGACCAGCCCCACTCACATTTCAAATCCTGACCGTTGATCTCCTAAGATCAACGACCCCCATTTAATCCCCCTTTTTAAATAATAAACCCCACCCCAAACCCTACCATTTCCTTCTAGGCGCCGCCTTTGAACGATCTCATCTCTCACCCCATGAACCCTAAGCCGTCGTCACCTCTAACCTTCCCTAAATCCAACCCCAAAGCGGAATCCTCCGTGGATTTCCTTACATTATTTGTCTATCCTCACCACTGGCTACTCGTTTATGACCTTATTTAGTTGCTTGCCTAACATGACAAGCAAATCTTGCCATAATCAAACCTAAACGGTTCAACTCTTTGATTTTCTATGGTTATTCCGTCTATATTCATCCGTGAATCTTTGAGGGTAACGAGCATGTTCATATCTCCTTCGATATTTACTTACCCCAAATTTAGGGTTTTCAAACCCTTTCAATCCGACCTAAAAAAGATCTGATTTTCTGATTTTTAACACTATTTTATTTCTATCTCATGTGATTCTTACCTTATTTTCTTCATTTTCGTATTTTTCTTTACTGATTTCATACTTCCCTTTAAAACTAGGGTTAAAATTTTTCCTTCCTGATTCTAGTGAATCTTTCATTTTTGTGTTCGACTGTCTTATCTCTTTATATTTTCCCTGATTTTTACGTCAATATTCCACTTAAAATTTGTTTGGTGTTATTTTGTGTTTCCTTCAATATTTACTCAAATAGTTTGAATAATCTCTTTTAGTTTGGCATTAACTGTGATTCCTTTAATATTTTCCCAATATTCTGAATAATCTTATGTTTCCCTATTTGACATGTCTAATATTCTGGACAATTTGTTATTTTTGGTATTACGTGTTCTGCCTTAATTACTCCAAGTGATTTATGGGGATGCTTCCTTAATTTGTTGAACCCCTTAATTTATGCCTATGACTGATTCTGCAAATATCTCCTTACATGTGATTGATTTGTTTCCATGATTATATGTTGATTTACATTACTCTATATACCATCCCCCTTATTCCCTTAAAACAACCTTGAATTTTCTGAGCTTAATGTACTTTCGAAACTTAAATTTGTCTTATATTCTATCTTTGGTCGGCTGGAAGCAAAGGCCACTGGATTCTGAGCTACTGCCATACTTCTTCTGTGTGGTTTCTTCGCTTAACTAGTTAGTTACCTGACTTTTGTATTTCATTATTTCATACCCTTGATTTGCATATGTTGTTGGCACTAAATCCATGACCCCTGGTATGAATATGAGCATGTCTATCCCTTACCCTGAATCCCTGTAATGAATGCCTCTGTGACTCTTGCTATTAGTGATGATCTGCCTTTTTTTATTATGTAAACATAGTGACTCAACCCCTATACCTCTCTGATGTTTGTAATGACTGTCTTATCATGCTTAGATTGCTACTTTAAAACGAGCCTTTGGTATAAACTGAGTCCCCTTTGTTAGACCAATGTAACAACACTAGCTACTACTTGCCATGATTTGCCAAGTTGCATGCCTTACTGTGATGCCCTCTCCTTTCTATGATGCTGTCATGGTTCTCTTAGTACTAACACTGTGTTATGTACTTAGTCCGATTTAACATATTCTAACCTATTTGTAAACATGTTCTTTAGCTCTCTTTGGCATATTGTTGTTGCCTGCATTGAGTATGAAACCTGTTATGAGCTTTATTAAATCAGTTCTTGCTTGAGTTCTATGATGCACCTAAGTGTTTTGTTTCATGAATCAACCTGGCTATGTCTGTTTACTCAATTCCCGTTTTCTCAATTTTGGTCTTTCTCTTCTGTCACTCAAACTCTTTGAATCCTGCTTTTTAATCAATGCTGCCTAAATTCCATCCTTTAACCACCCTAGTGTGAGCACTGCCCTGGGTTCTTGAAGCCCTTGAGAACTTTGACACACTAGGACCTTGTTTCTATATGCTCAAATCTTGTCCTGTACTCACTGGGTGAATTATTTGGCTGCTTGTGTCTATGAGCCTATAACTATGGGACTGTTTGTGAAGTGTGAGAATGAAGGCTTGGCCTGGTTAGGTGTATCATGGGGCATGCTGTAGGCTCCCTATAGCTATATTTTTTCTGTAATTTACTATATTCATTATGAGTCTGTAATAGCTATGGTAATAATATTCAGGGGTATTTAGTAAAATTGGGAAGGGGTTTCTTATTTTCATTTGCAAAGTTGGGTAGAAATCCTGCCTATTAGGTTCGCTACTGTTTTCTTGATCCTGCCTATAAGCTCTATATTATGTCGATTCTGCCTATAGGTTCTACATTGTGTTGTTGAAGTTACATGCTAGAAATCCTTCCTATAAGACCAATGCTTCGATATGCTAGAAATCATGCTTTTAGGTGTATTAATTTGTCCAGTAATTATGTGTTCGCAACCGTGCCCATCAGATCAATACTTGGTTTAATTATGCTCTGGTCCAAAGCGTGCAAATTCCTGCTTGTATATTGTTCAGATTATGGAAATCATGTCTATAGGTTTTAAAATTAGTTCAATTGTAGAAATCATGCTTAAGCTCACACTTTCATAGAAGGGCTCCATCCTGAAACAAAAATTGTGGTAGATGATGCAGTTAGAGGTCAAGTGTTGGAGAAAAGCTTTGACGAAATATATTCATTATTGAACAAGTTCTCCAAAAGCAATCCGAATTGGCAAGGAGAAATGGGCAGAAACACGGTACAAAAATCTACAGGGGTTCTCGAATTAGACGTCGTCTCGGCATTATCCGCGCAGATTTCCACATTGACCAACCAAGTCAATCAGATTACCTTGGTTATTAACAAGCAACAAGCCCAGCCAGTGCAACATGTTCAGTTGTTTTGTGAAGTATGTGGAGAGGGTCACACGAGTAAAGTATGTCCAGTTAATCCAGAGTCTGTCTGCTTTGTGGGTAATGCAAATAGGGGTCAGACAACCCAATATGGGAACACTTACAATCCCAACTGGAGGAACCACCCAAACTTCTCTTGGGGTGGAAACCAAGATACTTAGAATCAATATCAGCCTCAAGCACCTCACAATAATATAGACCACCTCAGGCTGAACAACAAGCGAGTCCAACAAGTCACCTTGAGGAAATGATGAAAAAATGATGGTTGAACAACAAGCCCTCACTCAGAAATTTATGGCTGATCAGCAAGCCCAAGCCGCATCAATGAGAAATTTGGAGTGACAAGTGGGACAAATTGCCAGTGCCCAAAATACGAGACCAGTTAGAGCTCTTCCAAGTGACACTGAAGCCAATCCTAAAGATCCATTAATGTCGTGTCCTTGAGGAACAGGAGACAATTAGAAGAAGCCTAGTCGAAAAAGAGAAAACAGGTGATTTTTAATGAGAGGTCGGCCAATATAGAGTCAACATCGGACAAATCAAAGGAATCAGAGAAGCCAGCTGAAGAGGTTGTGGCTGAGCAACCCCCACCATTGGTTGCAAGGCCACCCCCTCCATTCCCTCAAAGATTGCAGAAAGTGAAGGATAATGCCGCGTATAAAAAGTTCCTTGATATCTTGAAGCAGGTGCAAATTAACATTCCATTGGTAGACATCTTGCAAGAAGTTTCCAAATATGCTAAATACATCAAGGGCATAGTGGCAAATAAAAGAAGGCTAACTCAATTCGAGACAATGGCACTCACTAAGGAATGTATCTCAAGAATTCAAAGCAATCTACCTAAAAAATTAAAGGATCCAGGTAGTTTCACTATCCAAATCTCGATGGGTAAGCATGCAGTCGGGCGAGCTTTAGTGATTTTGGAGCGAGCATCAATTTGATGCCGCGATCTGTGTTCAGACAGTTGGGGTTGGGTGAGCCACGCCCAATAACGGTAATCTTACAGTTGGGGTTGGGTGAGCCACGCCCAATAACAGTAATCTTACAGTTGGTTGATCACTCCCTTGCTCATCCTGAAGGAGTGATTGAAGATGTGTTAGTTCAAGTGGGCTCTTTCATATTCCCTGTTGATTTCATTATCTTGGACTACGAGCCTAATCAGGAAGTCCTATTTATTTTGGGGCTTCCATTCTTAACCACGGGCCGAGATATTATTAATGTTTGCGAAGGAAAGATGACGATGAGAGTAGGTGATCTAATGGAGGTATTAAATGTATATAAAGCACTTAGATTACCAGCCCACGATGAAAAGCTATCCATTATTTCTGTGGTGGAAAGTGATGCTACATCATTAGTGCCTTATATGAGCCCTATTGATCCTCTTGAACGAGCTCTGATTGGGGATGAAGAAGACAGTGAAGATGAAATGATGGGAGAAATTGAGCAAGTACTTGATATGTCCTGCAGTTATGTTCATGGGTTCAAAAAATTTGAGGAGCTGGACAAGCCCATCACGCTAACCCCTCCGAAGCCATCTACTGAAGAAGCTCCAAGGCTAGAACTTAAGCCCCTTCCAGGGCATCTGCGCTATGCTTATTTGGGGAACTCTGATACATTGTCCATGATTATCTCATCTAGCCTGACTAACACACAAGAAGGAAAATTTCTCAGAGTAATTCGCGAGCATAAAAAGGCTATTGGGTGGACAATTGCGGACATCAAAGGAATCGGTCCATCATTTTGCATGCATAAAATCTTCTTGGAAGACGGACACCACCCTAGTGTTGAGCAACAAAGGAGGTTAAATCCCATTATGAAATAGGTCATGAAGAAGGAAGTAATCAAATTGCTCGATGCATGTATCATCTTTCCTATTTATGACAGTAACTGGGTAAGCCCAGTTCAATGTGTGCCCAAAGGGGGGGATGACTGTGATTGAGAATGAGAAGAATGATCTAATTCCTAATCACACTGTGACAGGGTGGAGAGTCTATATTGATTATAGAAGTCTCAACAAAGCAACCGCAAGGACCACTTCCAATTCCATTCATTGATCAAATATTGGACAGATTAGCGGGGCATGAATATTATTGCTTTCTTGATGGTTATTTGGGATACAATCAGATAGTCATATGCCCCGAGGATCAGGAGAAAACCACGTTTACTTTACCTTATGGCACTTTCGCCTTCAAGCGTATGACGTTTGGTCTTTGCAATGCACCAGCTACTTTCTAGAGATGTATGATGGGTATTTTCACCGATATGGTGGAAAAATTTCTGGAAGCTTTTATGGATGATTTTTCAGTCTTTGGGTCATCTTATGATGATTGTTTAAAGAATTTGAGCATGGTGTTAGCCCGTTGTGAAGAAACAAATCTGGTTTTGAATTGGGAGAAATGTCACTTTATGGTGCGGGAAGGCATCGTTTTGGGTCACAGAGTGTCTAGGAGTGGCATTGAAGGTTATAAGGCAAAAGTGGAGGTGGTTAAAAAATTACCTCCACCTATTTTTGTGAAAGGTGTCCGGAGTTTCATGGGACACGCGGGATCCTATCGGCGCTTTATTAAAGATTTTTGTATAATTGCTACACCTTTGTGCTGGTTGCTTGAAAAAGATGTAAAGTTCAATTTTGATGAAGCCTTCCTGAAGGCATTTGAAGAACTCAAAAAGAAATTGGAAGTTTCTCCCATTATTGTTGCAGCAGATTGGTCCCTACTGTTTGAACTATGTGTGATGCAAGTGACCACGCTATTGGGGAAGTGCTAGGCCAGATGAAAGACAAGGTGTTTTATTCCATTTACTATGCAAGTAAGACTCTTGATGATGCACAAATGAATTACACCACCACTGAAAAGGAGTTGTTAGCCATTGTGTGGGCCTTTGAGAAATTTCAGGCATACTTGGTGGGAACAAAAATTATAGTCCATACCGACCATGCAACAATCAGGTATCTATTTACAAAGAAAGAATCTAAAGCTAGATTGATGCACTGGGTTTTGTTGTTGTAGGAATTTGATGTGGAGATACGAGAATGAAAGGGCACCAAGAACCAAGTAGCTGACCATCTATCAAGGCTGGAAAATCATGACCACATGCAGGAGGGTGGACAAATTAAAGAAGTATTTCCTGATGAGCAACTTTTTGCTATCACCCAAGACCCTCCTCCATAGTATGAAGATTATGTGAATTATCTTGTGAGTGGGGTACTTCCTCCGAAAATTGAATCTGAAGCAACAAAGAAGTTCTTACATGATGTGAAGTTCTACTATTGGGATGAGACATATTTGTACAAACAATGTGCTGATCAGTTGATGAGGAGTTGCATTCCAGATAAAGAGGTAGAATTAGTGATGTATGACTGTCATGCATCACCTTATAGGGGCCATCATGGAGGCGCTAGAACAGTTGTGAAAGTATTACAATCCGGTTTCTTTTGGCCAAATCTATTCAAGGATGCCCATGCATTTGTTAAGAAGTGTGACCAGTGTCAGAGAACAGGAACGATCACAAGGAGGCACGAGATGCCTTTGATTAATATCCTAGAGGTTGAGATTTTTGATGTCTGGGGGATAGACTTTACGGGACCATTCCCATCATCCAGAGGAAACAAATACATTTTTCTAGTAGTTGACTACGTGTCAAAATGGTGGAGGCAATTGCATTGCCAACAAATGATGCCATGGTGGTAGCTGCGTTTGTGAAAAAGAACATATTTTCGAGGTTTGGGACTCCACGTGCCTTAATTAGTGATGAGGGGACTCATTTTTGAAATCAGTTGTTGAATAACCTTCTAGCTAAATAGGGAGTCCACCATCGAGGTCCTACAACATATCATCCTCAAACAAGTGGGCAAGCTGAAGTGTCAAACAAAGAAATATCAAATCTTAGAGAAGACGGTGAGTGTGAATAGGAAGGATTGGGCTGCAAGGTTAGATGATGCCTTGTGGGGGTATAGAACTGCATATAAAACACCAATTGGGGCGTCGCCTTATAAGCTTGTTTATGGGAAGGCATGTCACTTGCTTGTTAGACTTGAACGCAAAGCGTACTGGGCCATTAAGAAGCTGAACATGGACCTTCAAGCCGCGGGCAAGAAAAGACATTTGCAGCTGAATGAATTAGATGAGTTTAGGCTGCACTCTTATGAAAATGCTAAGCTATATAAAGAGAAGACTAAAATATGGCATGACAATCATATCAAGACACTCTACTTCGAGCCAGGCCAACATGTATTATTATTCAATTCTAGGCTAAAATTATTTCCTGGGAAATTAAAATCGAGATGGTCAGGCCCTTTTGAGGTGGTAAGAGTCGCTCCTTATGGTGAAATTGAGCTGCAAGCTTTAAATGGTGAATGGACACAGAGTTAAGCACTATTGGGGAGGAATAATTGATTGTGAAAATACAAACGTGTACTCGCTGATGAGTAAGCGAGGCACTGCGTCGTACCACAACGTTAAATCAGGCGCTTGTTGGCAGGCAACCCATCGTTACTATTTTATTTTATTTTCATTCTTTCTTATTATTGTTGTAGTATTTGTTTTTGTTCCGTAGGATTATAAGAATAGGAAACAAATCCATTGGAAGAGTGCAAAAGCGAGTTAGATGGTGAGAACTAAGTGTGGGGTGCCACACAAAGGATCATGCCGGGGGATGTCTGAGTACCCATGAGCCACTATTGCTTCGGCCTTTGGCCTTTCAGGGAGTTTCTTGTCCACCATTGTTGTTTTTCTTTATTTGTGCATTGGGGACACTGCACTCTTTTAAGTGTGGGGTGAGAGAATTCTCTAATAATTAGTAGCAGGATGTAGAAAAATGTTAAATACTACTTAAATAGCTACTTAAATACTACACAAATACTAAAACAAAAATAAGAAGTTAACATTTTTCTACATCCTGCTACTAGTTATTTAGAGAATTCTCCCACCCCACACTTAAAAGAATGCAGTGTCTCCAATGCACAAATAAAGCAAAACAATAACAAGGGTGGATAGTGTAACAACCTGGTAGGTCATTTTGAGAGTTAGCATCCCGATCCCCTAGTAACTGCTTTCCCCATGTCTATTTCTGCTTTTGGGACTTGTCGGAACGTTGAGTGGTGAAATTCCGAGAGTTTTTGGACACATAGTCCTTATATGTGAGTTTAAGCTTAAAAAATTGGACCGTAGTTGGAACTGTGTGAAGACGGGTCCGGAATGGGATTCCGTCAACTCCGTTAGATCCGTCGGGTGATTTTGAAGTTAGGAGTGTGTCCGGAATATGTTCTCGAGGTCTGTAGTAGATTTAGGCTTGAATTGGCGCAAGTTAGAATTTCGGCGATTTCGGCCGATAGGTGAAATTTTGATATCGAGCTCAGAATGAAACTCCGAGAGTGGATGTGGGTCTGTAGTGTCATTTATGACCTGTGTGTAAAATTTGAGGTCATTTGGACTAGTTTTGACGTGTTTCGGCATCGATTGTAGATTTTGGAAATTTCATAAGTTCTTAGGCTTGAATCCATGTATAATTTGCGATCCTGATGTTATGTGATGTGTTTTGAAGGCTCGACTAAGTTTGGATAAGGTATTAGGACTGGTTGGAAAGTTTGGTTGAGGTCCCGGGGGCCTCAGAGATGTTTCGGATGTTCAACGGGATGAGTTTTGGACTTAAAACCAGCTGAAGCATTGCTGATGCTGGTGTTTCGCACCTATGGGAGGGGAGCCGTAAGTGCGGACACGCAGGTGCGGAGGGGGCCATCGCAGATGCGTATTTGGCCTGGGTCAGCTAGGCTCTCAGGTGCGGCAATAGTACCACAGACAGAGCCGCAGATGCGGTCCAGTGACCGAAGGTGCGGTTTCAGCCCACTTAAGTATTTTTCACACCTGCGATGTATATTCTTCCATGCAATCAATGAATTGGGTGAAAAATCATGAAAATGAGAAGAAGTTTCCCCAAATATAAATCCGAGAATTTAATGATATTTTGACGTCGGTTTTCGATGATTCTTGTTCAAGTGAGTTCGTGAGGGAATGGGTGTTCTAAATTTGTAACTTTCACTCGATTCCGAGACGTGGGCCCGGGGGACTTTTTGGGCAATTTTTCTAATTTCGCGTATTAGCTTCGAACTTATTAACTATTTTGATTCCTTAAAGTGATATTTACATTATACAATTGAATTGAATAGATTTGGGCCATTCGGAGTCGGATACTCGTGGCAAGAACGTGGTTTTGAGTTGAGTAGAGCAGTCGAGGTAAGTGGTTTGCCTAACTCTGTGTTGGGGACTTCCCCTTAGGCTATTTTAATACTGGTTTTTTGTTGTTTGGGCTCCGTGTACGTGAGGTGACGAGTACGTACACGGGCCATTGTTGCTAAAACTCCATTTTTCCCTCCATGACATAAATCATTTCATTATTTCACTGTCTCATTGATTGACTATGTAGTTTAGATTAGGAAGGAGCATGTCTACTTGTTTACTTGAACTTTCCCTAGTTGTTACTATGTGCGCCATGTTAAGGTAGTTTTATCCATATTTTTGCCTGTGATTTTCCTGAACTGTTTAAATAAACTGTATCCGGTATTCGTAGTGCATTGCATATTTAAATTGGGACTACAGATGAGATTCAGGGAGCTTTCCCCCTGTACTGCATTGCATATTTAAATTGGGACTACGAACGAGATTCCGGGAGTTTTCCCCCTGTACTGCATTGCATATTTAAATTGGGATTACGGACGAGATTCCGGGAGCTTTCCCCCCTGTAGTGCATTACATATTTGTTTTTGTGAGATACGGTGTGCTGAGCCGAGGGCTCCCCTATTGCTATTTTCTTTTAGCTCATTGTTTCTATTGTTTTTCCTTAGCTTATTATATCTCTCTATTCAATTTTAAATCATTTTTTTACTATAAAAATCCAGTAGAGCCTTAACCTGACCTCGTCACTACTTGACTGGGGTTAGGCGTGGCACTTACTGGGTACCAATTGTGGTGTACTCATGAACTTTCCTGTGCATGTTTTCCATGTGCAGATCCAGGTACCAGAACTTCATTTCGTGGCTAGGGGTCCGAGCTGCAGCTTCCAGGAGACCGAAAGGTAATTCTGCCGCGTCCGCAGAGTCCTTCGAGTCACCTTCCACTCCAGGCTTAGATAGATTTTTCATGTATTCCTTACGTCGTATAGAGAACTTTGAGATAGAGCTTGTGACTAAAGTGATATTCCAGGTTTTTGGGAAGTTGTATTTTGTACGCGCCAAGTGGCAATGTTTTCATTTGTAGATTTACTTTATTCCGTCTTTATTTTATTGCTTCCATTTAATATCTTTTCCGCAATCAGGATTACCTAGTCATAGAGACTAGGTGCCGTCACGATGCCTTCAGAGGGTAAATCAGGGCATGACAAGTTGGTATCAGAGCGTCTAGGTTCATAGGAGTCACAAGCCGGTTTATTAGAGTCTCGTGGATCGGTACGGAGACATCCGTATCTATCTTCGGGAGGCTATGTAACTGTTAAGAACAATCATATATCTTTGATTTCCTTGTCGTGCGAGTTATTGACATCAAAAATTCTAAAATTCTACTCTATTCTTTCCCCCAGATGGTGAGGACCCGTACAGGGAGGACCGATGACCAGACACCCGAGCCCTCTACCAGAGCCGCCAGAGGCCGGGGTCGGGGTAGAGGACGACCACGCAGTGCAACCCGAGCACCGGTGAGAGCAGCGACAAAGGAGCCTATAGCAGCACTAGCTGGAGAGCCGGCACATGAGGTCCCTATTATTGCTCCAGCCTTATAGGAGACTTTAGCTCAGTTCATGAGCATGTTCAGTACTCTAGCTCAGGCTGGACTACTCCCGATAGCTCCCGTTACATCCTAGGCCGGGGGGCGGGCACAAACTCCCGTAGCCCGTACTCCTGAGCAGAAAGTCCATGATGGGCAGGTACCTGAGTATATTCCTATGCCCCTAGCGGCTCCAGTTCAGCATGATGCTAGGGTAGCTGCTTCTTAGGTCGAGCAGCTCTGACTTGAGAGGTACAAGAAGTACCACCCACCTACTTTCAGCGGACTAGCTTCAGATGACGCTCTGGGATTTCTTGAGGAGTGTCATCGTATTCTCCACTCTATGGGCATTGTGGAGACCAGCGGGGTTTCTTTCACCGCTTTCCAGGTGAGGGGAGCGGCATATCAGTGGTGGCAGGCCTATGAGCTGAGTAGTCCGGACGAGGAAACCTCACTCACTTGGACATAGTTTTCAGAGATGTTTCTGCGAGAGTATGTCCCTCAGAGCCTCAGGCATACTTGGAGAGCAGAGTTTGAGCAGTTGCCCCAGGGCACTATGGCTATGTCAGAGTATGCAGCCCGTTTTAGCGAGTTAGCTCGGCATGCACCAGCCTTGGTTGCCACAGTCAGAGAGCGGGTTTGCCATTTCATTGAGGGGCTCCATCCTAGTATTAAGACCAGTATGGCCAGAGAGTTGGAGATGGATATCACTTACCATCAAGCAGTGAGTATTGCCAGGAGAGTAGAGGGCATGTTCGCCCGGGACAGAGAAGAGAGAGAGTCCAAGAGGTCTCGAGAGACTGGCTATTTTTCAGGAGCTCGGGCACCAGCAACACGTTACGGTAGGGGCTTTGTGGGTCGCTCTGTTCATTCAGCCCTTCCAGCAGCCAGCGGTATTCCAACTCCTCCTAGGCCTCAGGATTCCTATTATGCACCGCCAATATCCAGTGTGCCTCCAGTTCGAGGTGCTATTTACGGCCAGCCCAGCAGGCCAATGCCTATTCAGTCTCAGCCGCAGCTCCCTCCGAGGGGTTGTTTGAGTGTGGTGAAACTCGTAATGTGATTAGAGATTGCCCCAGGGCCAGGAGGGGTGCACCTCCACAGTCTTATCAGCCTCCACGTGCTCCGCCGGGTCCTCCGGCTATACTTCCAGCCCCATCTGCCACTCCACCTCCTTAGTCAGTTCGAGGTGGGGTCGGGGAGATAAAGGTCGCCCTAGAGGGGGAGGCCAGACCAGATACTATGCCCTTCCAGCCTGTTCCAAGGCTGTTGCTTCAGACTCAGTCATCACAGGTATTGTCCCTGTCTGCCATAGGGATGCATCAATATTATTTTAACCAAGCTCTACGTATTCTTATGTGTCCTCTTATTTTGCTCCACATTTGAGGATATCTCGGGATTCTTTGAGTTCCACTGTTTAAATATCTACTTTTGTGGGAGACTCTCTAGTTATGGACCGTGTATATCGGTCATGTTTGATTTCTCTTAGTGGTTTGAGACTAGGGCTGATCTATTATTACTCAGCATGGTAGATTTCGATGTTATCTTGGGCATGGACTAGTTGTCGCCCCATTATGCTATTCTTCATTTTCATGCTAAGACCGTGACACTGGCTATGCCAGGCTTGCCGATATTAGAGTGGAGAGGTACCTTAGAGTATACTCCCGCAGGGTTATTTCATTTCTTAAGGCTCAACGGATGGTTGAGAAGGGTGTGATGCATACTTGGCCTATGTGAGAGATGATAGTGTTGATACCCCTCTAGTTGAGTCAATCCAAGTAGTGAGGGACTTTCCTGATGTATTCCCAGCTGATCTTCTAGTATGCCGCCGAACAGAGATATTGATTTCGGCATTGAGTTGTTGCCGGGCACTCATCCCATTTCTATCTCTCCTTACCGTATGGCTCCTCCTGAGTTGAAGGAGTTGAAGGAGCAGTTACATGAGTTTCTTGATAAGGGTTTCATCAGACCCAGTGTACCAGTATTATTTGTGAAGAAAAAGGATGGTTCTATGCGTATGTATGTTGATTATCGGCAGTTGAACAAGGTCACCATGAAGAACAGGTATCCTTTGCTTCGCATTGATGATTTATTCGACCAACTACAGTGTTCCAGGGTATTCTCCAAGATTGATTTGCGTTCTGGCTATCATCAGCTGAAGATTCTGGAGCCGGATATCCCGAAGACTGCCTTTAGGACCAGATATGACCACTATGAGTTTCTTGTTATGTCATTCAGGTTGACCAATGCCCCAACAACTTTTATGCATTTGATGCACAGTGTGTTCCGGCCTTATCTTGATTTCTTCGTCATTGTGTTTATTGACGACATTCTGGTGTATGCTCGATCACGGGAAGATCATGAGCAGCACTTGAGGACAGGGCTTCGGACTTTGAGGGAGAAGAGATTGTAGGCAAAATTCTCAAAATGTGAGTTCTGGCTTGATTTAGTGGCATTCTTGGGCCACATAGTGCCTTGAGATGGGATCAAGGTAGATCCGAAGAAGGTGGAGGCGGTGCAGAGTTGGCCTAGACCGTCTTCAGCTATGGAGATCCGCAGTTTCCTTGGTTTGGCTGGGTACTATCGCCGTTTTGTGGAGGGATTTTCATCCATTGCAACACCGATAACCAGGTTGACTCAAAAGGGTGCTCCATTTAGGTGGATAGAGAAGTGTGAGGATAACTTTCAGAAGCTCAAGACAGCCCTGACTACAGCTCCAGTGTTGGTATTGCCTACGCGTTTAGGGTCCTATACCGTCTATTGTGCTACTTCGAGGATTGTCCTCGGAGTGGTGTTGATGTAGGGCGGTAGGGTGATTGCCTACGCGTCCAGACAGTTGAAGGTTCATGAGAAGAACTATCCAGTTTATGATCTCGAGTTGGTAGCGATTGTTCACGCCCTGAAGATATGGCATCATTATTTATATGGTCAGCACATATTCAAGAAGAAGGACCTCAATTTGCACCGGCGGAGATGGTTGGAGTTGCTAAAGGACTATGACATCACTATATTATACCACCCGGGGAAGGATAATGTGGTGGCCGATGCCTTGAGTCGCCGGGCGGAGAGTTTGGGGAGTTTGGCATATCTTCCGGTAGTTGAAAGGCCCTTAGCCTTAGATATTTAGTCCTTAGCCAGTCAGTTCATGAGGTTGAATCTTTCATAGCCTTTCCGGGTTTTAGCTTGTGTGGTGGCTCGGTCTTCTCTTTGTGACCGCATTTGAGAGCGCCAGTATGATGATCCCCACCTTCTGGTTCTTCAGGACAGGGTTCGGCGAGGTGACGCCAGGGATGTGACTATAGGGGATGACGGTGTGATGAGGATGTAGGGTCGGATCTGTGTGCCCAATGTGGATGGGCTTTGGGAGTTGATTCTTGAGGAGGCCTATAACTCGCGGTACTCCATTCATCTGGGTACCGCGAAGATATACTAGGATCTGAGACAACACTATTGGTGGAGAAGGATGAAAAAGGATATAGTGGAGTTTGTGGCCAGGTGTCTCAACTGTCAGCAAGTCAAATATGAGCATTAGAGGCCGAGATGGTTACTTCAGCAGATTGAGCTTCCAGAGTGGAAGTGGGAGCGGATCACCATGCACTTCATGGTTGGACTTCCTCGGACTTTGAAGAAGTTCGATGTTATTTGGGTGATTATGGATTGGCTGACCAAGTCCGCCCATTTCATTCCGGTGTTGACTACATACTCCTCCGAGAGGTTGGCGGAGATTTATATCGGGGAGATTGTTCGCCTCCACGGTATTCCAGTATCTGTCATTTCAGACAGAGGTGCATAGTTCACTTCACGGTTCTGGAGAGCCATTCTGTAGGAGCTAGGCACCAGGGTAGAGTTGAGTACATCCTTTCACTCTCAGACGGACGGGCAGTCCGAGCGCACGATTCAGATTCTTGAGGATAGGCTCCGTGCCTGTGTGATGGATTTTGGAGGGTCATGGGACCAATACTTGCCACTTGCAGAGTTTGCCTATAATAACAGCTACCAGTCCAACATTCAGATGCCGCCGTATGAGGCTATGTATGGTGGCTATATTGGATAGACATTTCAGAAAGCTCAGGTCAAAGGATATTGCGCCAGTAAAGGTTCAGTGGAGGGGTCAGCCGGTCGAGGAGGCGACTTGGGAGATCGAGCAGGATATGCGCAGTCAGTACCCTCATCTTTTCACAGCTTCAGGTATGTCTCTATACTCATTCGAGGACGAACGATTTTCTTAAGAGGGGGAAAATGTAATGACCCGACAGGCCGTTTTGAGAGTTAGCGCCCGATCCCCTAATAACTTCTTTCCCTATGTCTATTTATGCTTTTGGGACTTGTCGGAACGTTGAGTGGAGTTTTTGGACACATAGTCCTTATATGTGAGTTTAAGCTTGAGAAATCAGACCGTAGTTGGAACTGTGTGAAGACGGGCCCGGAATGGGATTCCATCAACTCCGTTAGCTCTGTCGGGTGATTTCAAAGTTGGGAGCATGTCAAGAATATGTTTTCGAGGTCTGTAGTAGATATAGTCTTGAATTGACGAAATTTAGAATTTCGGCGATTTCGGCCGATAGGTGAAATTTTGATATCAGACTCGGAATGGAATTTCGAGAATGGACGTAGGTCCGTAGTGTCATTTATAACCAGTGTGTAAAATTTGAAGTCATTTGGACTAGTTTTGACGTGTTTCGGCATCGATTGTAGATTTTGGAAATTTCATAAGTTCTTAGGCTTGAATCCATGTATAATTGGTGATCCTGATGTTATGTGATGTGTTTTGAAGGCTCGACTAAGTTTGGATAAGGTATTAGGACTGGTTGGCAAGTTTGGTTGAGGTCCCGGGGGCCTCGGAGATGTTTCGGATGTTCAACGGGAAGAGTTTTGGACTTAAAACCAGCTGAAGCATTGCTGATGATGGTGTTTCGCACCTGCGGAAGGGGAGCCGCAGGTGCGGAGGGGGCCATCGCAGATGCGTATTTTTCCTGGGTCAGCCAGGCTCGCAGGTGCGGCAATAGTACCACAGATGCGGAGCCGCAGATGCGGCCCAGTGACCGCAGGTGCGGTTTCAGCCCACTAAAGGTTTTTTCGCACCTGCGATGTGTTTTCTGCAGGTGCGGGACCGCAGTTACGGTCCAAGGGGGCGTAGGTGCGGGATCGCTGGGCAGTTTATACCAAATTCGAGGGTTTGAAATTCATATCTTCTAAAAATAATTTGGAGCTCGGGAGTAGGCGATTTTGAGTGGGTTTTGAGGAGAAGATTCATAGGTAAAAATTACTAACCTTATTTCACTTGTATATCATTAATCTATATCAATTTGTTCCATGCAATCAATGAATTGGGTGAAAAATCATTAAAATGGGAAGAAGTTTTCCCAAATAGAAATCCGAGAATTTAATGAGATTTTGACGTCGGTTATCGATGATCCTTGTTCGAGTGAGTTCGTGAGGGAATGTGTGTTATAAATTTGTAACTTTCACTCTATTCCGAGACGTGGGTCCGGGGGACTTTTTGGGAAATTTTCATAATTTCGCATATTAGCTTCGAACTTATTAGCTATTTTGATTCCTCAAAGTGATATTTACATTATGCAATCGAATTGAATAGATTTGGGCCATTCAGAGTCGGATACTCGTGGCAAGAGCGTGGTTTTAAGTTGAGTAGCGCAGTAGAGGTAAGTGGCTTGCCTAACTCTGTGTTGAGGACTTCCCCTTAGGCTATTTTAATACTGGTTTTTTGTTGTTGGGGTGCTGTGTACGTTAGGTGATGAGTACGTATACGGGCCATTGTTGCTAAAACTCCATTTTTCCCTCCATGACATAAATCATTTCATTCCTATTTCAATGTCCCATGTATTGACTATGTAGTTTAGATTAGGAAGGAGCATGTCTACCTGTTTACTTAAACTTCCCTTAGTTGTTACTATGTGCGCCATTTTTAGGTAGTATTATCCATATTTTTGCCTGTGATTTTCTTGAACTGTTTAAATAAACTGTATCTTGTATTCGTACTGCATTGCATACTTAAATTGGGACTACGGACGAGATTCCGGGAGCTTTCCCCCTATACTGCATTGCATGGATTAATTGGGACTACAGACGAGATTCCGGGAGCTTTCCCCTGTACTGCATTGCATATTTAAATTGGGACTACATACGAGATTCCGGGAGCTTTTCCCTATACTGCATTGCATATTTAATTGGGACTACGGACGAGATTCCGAGAGCTTTCCCCCTGTACTGCATTGCATATTTGTTACTTTGAGATTTGTTACTCTGAGATACGCTGTGCTGAGCCGAGGGCTCCCCTGTTGCTATTTTCTTTTAGCTCATTGTTTCTACTGTTTTTCCTTAGCTTATTATATCTCTCTGTTCAATTTTAAACCGTTTTTTTACTATAAAAATCCAGTAGAGCCTTAACCTGACCTCGTCACTACTCGACTGGGGTTAGGCTTGGCACTTACTGGGTACCAATTGTGGTGTACTCATGACCTTTCCTGCGCATGTTTTCCATGTGCAGATCCAGGTACCAGCACTTCATTTCGTGGCTAGGGGTCCGAGCAGCAGCTTCCAGGAGACCGAAAGGTAATTCTGCTGTGTCCGCAGAGTCCTTCGAGTCACCTTCCACTCCATGATTAGATATATTTTTCATGTATTTCCTTACGTCGTATAGAGAACTTTGAGATAGAGCTTGTGATTAAAGTGATATTCCGGGTTTTTGGGAAGTTGTATTTTGTACGCGCCAAGTGGCGATGTTTTTATTTGTAGATTTACTTTATTCCGTCTTTATTTTATTACTTCCATTTAATATCTTTTTCGCAATTAGGCTTACCTAGTCAGTGACTAGGTGCCGTCATGATGCCTTTCGGACGGTAAATCGGGTCGTGACAATAAGAAACTCAATAAAAGGCCAAAGGCCGAAGCGAAAGCGGCTCACGGGTACTCAGACTCCTCCCAGGCATGATCCTTTGTATGGCACCCCATACTTAGTTCTCACCATCTAACTCGCTTTTGCACTCTTCTAATGACTTTGCTTCCTATTCTTATAATCCTACAAAACAAAAATAAATACTACAACAATAATAATAAAAAATGAAAATAAAAGAAAACAGTAAAGATGGGTTGCCTCCCAACAAGCGCATGATTTAACGTCGCGGCATGACGCAGGGCCTTGCTTACTCATTAGCGAGTAAAACCTTTGTCTTTTCACGATCAATTATTCCTCCCCAATAGTGCTTAACTCTGTGTCCATCCACCAAGAATTTTCGTTCACCATTTCAAGCTCGCAACTCAATGCACCATAAGGAGTGACTCTTTCCACCTCAAAAGGGCCTGACCATCTCGATTTTAATTTCTCAGGAAATAACTTTAGCCTAGAATTGAACAATAATATCTGTTGGCCTAGATGGAAGTGGCGTGGCTTGATATGCTTGTCATGCCATCTTTTAGTCTTCTATTTATATAGCTTAGAATTTTCATAAGAGTGCAAACTGAACTCATCTAATTCATTCAGTACAAGAGTCTTTTCTCGCGCGCGTCTTGAAGGTCCATGTTCAACTTTTTAATGGCCCAGTACGCTTTGTGTTCAAGTTCAACAAACAAGTGACATGCCTTCCCATAAACAAACTTATAAGGAGACGCCCCAATTAGTGTTTTATATGCAGTTCTATATGCCCACAAGGCATCATCTAACTTTGCAGCTCAATCCTTCCTATTCACACTCACCGTCTTCTCTAAGATTTGCTTTATTTATCTATTTGACACTTCATCTTTCCCACTTGTTTGAGGATGATATGCTGTAGCAACTCTATGGCGGACTCCATATTTAGTTAGAAGGTTATTCAACAACCGATTGCAAAAATGAGTCCCCTCATCACTAATTAAGGAACGTGGAGTCCCAAACCTCGAAAATATATTCTTTTTCACAAACGTAGCTACCACCATGGCATCATTTGTTGGCAAGGAAATTGCCTCCACCCATTTTGACATGTAGTCAACTGCTAGCAAAATGTATTTGTTTCCTCTGGATGATGGGAATGGTCCCATAAAATCTATCTCCCACACATCAAAAATCTCAACCTCCAGGATATTATTCAAAGGCATCTCATGCCTCTTTGTGATTTTTCATGTTCTCTGGCACTGGTCACTCTTCTTAACAAATGCATGGGTATCCTTGAATAAAGTTGGCCAAAAGAAACCGTATTATAATACCTTTACAGCTGTTCTATCTCCTCCATGATGGCCCCATAAGGTGATGCATGAAAATCATACAACACTAATTCTACCTCCTTATCTGGAATGCATCTCCTCATCAACTGATCAGCACATTGCTCGTACAAATATGGCTCATCCCAATAGTAGAAGTTCACATCATGCAAAAACCTCTTTCTAGCTTCAGATTCAATTTCAGGAGGAAGTACCCCACTCACAAGATAATACACATAGTCTGCATACTATGGGGGAGGGTCTTAGGTGGTAGCAAAAAGTTGCTCATCAGGAAATACTTCTTTAATTTGGCCACCCTCCTCCACGTGGTCGTGATTTTCCAGCCTTGATAGATGGTCAGTTACTTGGTTCTCTGTCCCCTTTCGATCTCGTAATTCCTGCAACAATAGAACCCAACGCATCAATCAAGCCTTAGATTCTTTTTTTGTAAATAGATACCTGATTGCTGCATGATCGGTATGGACTATGACTTTTGTTCCCAGCAAATATGCCTGAAATTTCTTGAAGGCCCACACAACAGCTAAAACTCCTTTTTAGTGGTGGTGTAATTCATTTGTACATCATCAAGAGTCTTACTCGCATAATCGATGGAATAAAAGATCTTGTCTTTCCTCTGGCCTAGCACTGCCCCAATAGCGTGGTCACTTGCATCACACATAAGTTCAAACGGTAGGGCCCGCTCTGGTGCCACAATAATGGGCGCAATCACCAACTTCTTTTTGGGTTCTTCAAATGCCGTCAGGTAGGCTTCATCAAAATTGAACGTTACATCTTTTTCAGAAAACTTGCACAAAGGAGTAGCAATTTTAGGAAAATCTTTAATAAAGCGCCGATAGATACCCGCGTTTCCCAAGAAACTCCAGACATCTTTCACAGAAATAGGTGGAGGTAATTTTTCAACTGGCTCCACTTTTGCCTTATTAACTTCAATGCCACTCCTAGACACTCTATGACCCAAAATGATGCCTTCCCGCACCATAAAGTGACATTTCTCCCAATTCAAAACCATATTTGTTTCTTTACAATAGGCTAACATCATGCTCAAATTCTTCAAACAAACATCATAAGATGACCCAAAGACTAAAAAATCATCCATAAAAACTTCCAAAAAATTTTCCACCATATCGGTGAAAATAGCCATCATACATCTTTGGAAATTAGTTGGTGCATTACAAAGACCAAACGACATACACTTGAAGGCGAAAGTTCCACAAAGGCAAGTAAACGTGGTTTTCTCCTGGTCCTCTAGGCATATGAAAATCTGATTGTATCCCAAATAACCATCAAGAAAGCAATAATATTCATGCCTCACTAATCTGTCCAATATTTGGTCAATGAATAGAAGTGGGAAGTGGTCCTTGCGGGTTGCTTTGTTGAGCCTTCTATAATCAATGCAGACTCTCCACCCCGTCACAGTGCGAGTAGGAATTAGATCATTCTTATCATTCTCAATCACAGTCATCGCCCCCTCCCTCTTTTGGGCACACATTTTACTGGGCTTACCTAGTTGCTGTCAGAAATAGGAAAGATAATACCTGCATCGAGCAATTTGATTACTTCCTTCTTCATGACCTCTTTCATAATGGAATTTAACCTTCTTTGTTTCTCAACACTAGGGTGGTGTCCATCATCCAAGAAGATTTTATGCCTGCAAAATGATGGACCGATTCCTTTGATGTCCGCAATTGTCCAACCAATAGCCTTTTTATGCTCGCGAAGTACTCTGAGCACTTTTTCTTCTTGTGTGTTAGTCAGGCTAGTTGAGATAATCGCGTACAATGTATAAGAGTTTCCCAAATAAGCATAGCACGGATTATCTGGAAGGGGATTATGTTCTAGCCTTGGAGCTTCTTCAATAGATGGCTTAGGAGGGGTCAGAGTGATGGGCTTGTCCAGCTCCTCAAATTTTCTGAACCCATGAACATAACTGCAGGACATATCAAGTACTTACTCAATTTCTCCCATCATTTCATCTTCACTGTCTTCTTCATCCCCAATCAGAGCTCGTTCAAGAGGATCAATAGGGCTCATATAACGCACTAATGATGTAACATCACATTCCACCACAGCAATCATGGATAGCTCTTCATAGTGGGCTGGTAATCTAAGTGCTTTATATACATTGAATACCTCCATTAGATCACCTACTCTCATCGTCATCTTTCCTTCGCAAACATCAATAATAGCTTGGCCCGTGGCTAAGAATGGACGCCTCAAAATAAATGGGACTTCTTGATCAGGCTCGTAGTCCAAGATAATGAAATAAGTAGAGAATATGAAAGAGCCCACTTGAACTAACACATCTTCAATCACTCCTTCAGGATGAGCAGGGGAGCGATCAGCCAACTATAAGATTACCGTTGTTATGCATGGCTCACCCAACCCCAACTGTCTGAACACATATAGTGGCATCGGATTGATGCTCGCTCCAAGATCACATAAATCTCGCTAGACTGCATGCTTACCAATCGAGATTTGGATAGTGAAACTATCCAGATCCTTTAATTTCTAAGGTAGCTTGATTTGAATTCTTGAGCTACATTCCTCAGTGAGTGCCATTGTATCGAATTCAGTTAGTCTCCTTTTATTTGCCACTATGCCATTGATGTATTTAGCATATTTGGAAACTTTTTGCAGGATGTCTACCAATGGAATGTTAATTACCACCTGCTTCAAGATATCAAGGAACTTTTTATACGCGACATTATCCTTCACTTTCTGCAATATTTGAGGGAATGGAGGGGTGGCCTTGCAACCAATGGTGGGGATTGATCAGCCACCGCCTCTTCAGCTGGCTTCTCTGATTCCTTTGATTTGTCTGATGTTGAATCTATAGTGACCGACCTCTCATTAAAATCACTTATTTTCTCTTTTTCGACTGGGCTTCTTCTAATTGTATCCCATTCCTCAAGGACACGACATTAATGGATGCCTTAGGATTGGCTTCAACGTCACTTGGAAGAGCTCCAACTGGTCTAGTATTTTGGGTACTGGCAAGTTCTCCCACTTGGCGCTCCAAATTTCTCATTGTTGCGGCTTTGGTTTGCTGATCAGCTATAAATTTCTGAGTGAGGGCTTGTTGTTCAACCATCATTTTTTCAGCATTTCCTCAAGGTGACTTGTTGGACTCGCTTGTTGTTCAGCCTGAGGTGGTCTATATTGTTGTTGAGGTGCTTGAGGCCAATATTGATTCTGAGTACCTTGGTTTCCACCCTAAGAGAATTTTGGGTGGTTCCTCCAGTTGGGATTGTAAGTTTTCCCATATTGGTTTGTCTGACCCCTATTTGCATTACCCACAAAGCAGACAGACTTTGGATTAACTGGACATATGTCGCTTGTGTGACCCTCTCCACATACTTCACAAAACAGCTAAACCTGTTGCACTGGCTGGGCTTGTTGCTTGTTAATAACCAAGGTCATCTAATTGACTTGGTTGGTCAATGTGGAAATCTGCGCTGATAATGCTGAGACGACGTCTAATTCGAGGACCCCTATAGATTTTTGTACGTGTTTCTGCCCATTTCTTCTTGCCAATCCGGATTGCTTTTGGAGAACTTGTTCAATAATGCATATATTTTGTCAAATATTTTCTCCAACACTTGATCTCCAGCTGCAGCATCGACCACAATTTTTGTTTCAGGATGGAGCCCTTCTATGAAAGTGTGAGCTAACACTTCATTCGTCTGATTGTGATGAGGATAGTCTTTGAGTATCCCCTTGAACCTCTCCCAAGCTGAATATAAAGACTCTCCTGCTTTCTGTTTGAAGGCAACTATCTCACTTATGACCTTTGAAGTTTTTTCTGAAGGGTAGAACCTTGACAGAAATTTCCTTGCCAAATCATTCCATGATGTAATAGAATTAGCTGGTTCTGCCTTCAGCCATCGCTTTGCTTCGCCCAACAGAGAGAATGGAAAAAGTGTGAGCCTCACATAGTCTAGCGTGACCCCGTTAGTGATATAAGTATCACTAATCTCCATGAAGTTCAGGATATGCTGTTGTAGATCCTCGTGTGGAAGACCCATAAACTGCCCATTTGCATGAAGTAACTGGATCATGCTCTGTTTCAGATCAAAGTGCCCAGTGATTTTGGGCTTCACGATGCTGGAGGTGACATTAGCAATTCTGGGCATCGCCACCTCCTGAACAGCCATGTGTTGCTCCTTTGCCATGTTCACAGGAAATTGAGCGAGTGCTTGAAGATTATTTGTATCCCTTGCTTCCCTCAACCTTCTATGAAATGTTCTCTCAGGTTCGGGGTCAAAGCCGTTGATTCTGTCCTGGCTTCTGACCCTATGCATTCAATCAAAGTTTATGAGATTAGAGAAATAATTAAGTAACGTTAGACTAGATGAAATAAACAATTAAAGCAAAAACTAGGCTGGCGATCAACTGGCGATCCCGAGGTGTGACTTTTCTTCTTGTAATCCTTTTGTCATATCAAAGATTTACATTTGTACTTACAATTATCAAAGTTTCAGATGAATATAATGGGAATGAGGTAATTAGGTAATTTGATATAACTACTTTATTCAGAGGTTCATTATTTTTTGTCACGCGATGTCTATAGGTTTAAACAGAAATTTTAAAATAACTAAACCAATTAATTTGAAATCAATAAGAAAACAAACCAAACTGAGATTATTTGGTTTGGTATTTCATAACCAAAAAATTGAATCGTAGTTTTCATAATCCAATTCGAAGATCCTGATGTAAGAAGAAACGAAAAGTCATGTGTATTTTTTTTATAACTTTTTAGATGCCTTGACTATGTAGATGCCTTGACTATTATCCAAAACAGTAACATACTTAAAAAGGTAAAAATATATTAGTTTTAAGAAAATGCCACATATACAGAAAAATCCAGGTGGCAGGTGAGTGCACCCACACTCTTTGCCACATCAGCGTCCAGGGGGAGGTAATGACTCTCAAAGGGCTAAGTTGAGGGGGTTAATTAAGGCCACGAATATTTTAAGGCTGTAACTCATAATTCGTGTCAATTTTAGGGTGGTGTTAAGGTATTTTAAATAATTAATATATGTTGTATAAATGTTTAAACTGTTATAAACAGAATTATATTTAAGGTGTAATGTAACAACCCGATCGATCATTTTGCGTTATCGGACCCCGTTCCCTAAATGAAATTTCCCATAGTGGCTTCTTGTGATTTATGACTTGCGGGGGCAGGTGGTCCAGGATTCAGAAGTGTTTAGAGTGCTATAGGAACACTTGGTTCCTTAAGGTTGGCCTTTAAGGCCATGTTTGACTTCGATCAACATTTTGGGTAAACAACCTCGGAATCGAGTTTCGACGGTTCCGGTAGCTTTGTATGATGATTTCAGACTTGGGCATATGTTCGGAAAGGGTTTTGAATGACCCGGGAGCGTTTCGGTGCCCAATATTGAAATAAGATTTGCTTAGGTTCCTATTGTGGTTTGGGACGTGTTTTTGAGTTATCGGGGTCCGAACGGAATTCCAAGACTGGGAATAGTTCTTTTTTTTCATTTATTACTTTCCTGCAAAATTTGGTGTCATTCCAAGTAGTATAGATCGGTTCGGCGCGTTATTAGCGAAGTCAAGAAAACTTAAAGTTCCTAAGTTTGGTTCTAGGGGTTTTGAAGTGTGATTTTGAGTTGTAGTGTTGTTTTGGGTGTTCTAAAGGCTCGAGCGAGTCCGTATTATGATTTGGGACTTGTTGGTATATTCGGACGGGGGCTCGGGTGGGCCTAGATGCCTCCCGGACACCACATGAAGCCAACAAACCAGCTAGAATAGCTGCTGGTGCACCTGTTTTGGTATGACCGCAGGTGTGGTTGCCCAGTAGCAGGTGCGGGACCGCTCCTGCGGTCCCAGCCTCACTGGCGCAACGCCCAGCGGGCAAACCATTTATCGCAGGTGCGGACAAAGTTCCGCAGGAGCGGAGCCGCCGGTGCGGTCTCCCCTCCGCAAGTGTGGGCCCAAGCTTCCTCGTCCATTTCTGCAGGTGCGAGCCTTTGCTCGCAGGTGCGAGACCGCAGGTGCGGAACCACTGTCAGGCAGTGTGTTTCTTAAATACGGGATTTCTTCATTGTTTCTTCGTTTCTTCCTCCATTAGAGCACTTTGAGAGCTTGGGAAAAGGGCTCAACGACCCAACCACTGAAAGGTAAGTAAATTATATCCTAAAGTTGGTTAGTGCATGCATTCTTAGTAGGATTTAACTACTTAATTAGTGAGAATTTAGAAATTTGGGTAGTAACCTAGGGCCTTCGAGAATTTAGAAAATTTCTCGTGAATTGACTATGAAATCATACAAAAATCGTATATTAATGATCCTTATGCTATGGGTGAGTGTTTCCTTCGAGAATTTTTGGAATCCGAGCATGCGAGCCCGGGGTTGGATTTTAGGATTTATTCAAGAATGATGAATTTGACTTAGTAGTAGGAGGATTTCCATACTTTGAGCATAAATTGATAATTTGTATAACATTTGGCTAGTTTCGAGTCCTCGGGTGTAGAGTTCGAAGTTTCGGGCGCGTTCTTGGTCCGAGGAGTAGATTTGACACGAGGTGGGTCTCCTTTCTAACCTTGTAAGAGGGAATTATCCCCCTAGGTGCTTTAAATGACTATGTGCTAATGTTTGTGGGGGCTACGTACGTGCAAACTGATGAGAGTCTGTACGTAGCGACTATTATTGTTATGTCTGGGCTGTTAGGCCTACACCATGCCTTATGTTTTCCTTGAATTGAACCATATGCTAGTGAATTAATGTTACTTGCAACTTGTTTCCCTTAGATCATGGAATTTAAGAGAATTTTAAGGAATTGATCGCGAAGAGTAATTTATAAAGAATAAATGTGTGGATTGTGTGTGTTCATGTGGTAGCTTCGCAATTTATATTCCGCGAGCAGAGTGTTATTTCCCCACTCTCATGGGAGCGGGTGTTAAGCCACAGTGAGATTGGAAGATATATAGTTTTTGGTTCGGGCCGTTCGACCCTCGGCAGTGCACAAATATGATCATTATGATGGGTCAAGCCGGTTGTCCTTATGCTGTATGCGCATGTTAAATTGTTAAGAATTATTTTATGGATTTTGAGTGGTCAGATATATTTTTTTTAAAAGGAAAGAAAAGGATAATGAATTAGAAATTGTGTATTTACTTCCAATATTTATTTGAATTACTGTTATTTTAAATGTTTACTGCTTTTATCATCCTTGTATGTCTGTTATTGTTGATTATATCTTGTTGATCATTTGGTTGGACCTTAGTGAGTATCAAGTCGACCTCTCGTCACTAATTCTTTAAGGTTAGGTGGGATACTCACTGGGTACATATTTTTTTATGTAATCATTCTACGCTTCTGTACTTAATTGAACAAGTTCTGAGGCTGGTGCATCTGGTTATCAGACCGGAGCTCGTTTCTGATCATAGTTGGACCTGACTTCACGGTGAGCTGCTTCTCCTGACGATCCTTAGCAACACCATGGAGTTTTCTTTTACTTATTTCCCGTCTATTCCTTTCAGACAGTGGGACTGTATATTATGTCTTTTGTATATTCTGTTAGTACGCCCGTATGACTTGTGACACTAGTTCCTGGCACACACGTAGTGGTTATTTTGGTTTGCGGGTCTGTATATATGTATATTGGCTCACTCCTCTCTATGACTGCTTTTGGTTAAAATTGGCTTACTATCTTTTCCAATTAATGTTTTGAACTCTAAAACTTGGCACGTGTTGGGATGTTTAATCAAGTATGGGAAAATCCTTAGTAATTTAAGTGTGGGCTTGCCTAACCCCGGTGTTGGGCGCCATCACGACCTGAGTCTGTATTTTTGGTCGTGACAACATGGTACTAGAGCACTAGGTTCACGTAGGTCTCACAAGTCACGGGCAAACCAAGTAGAGTCTTGCAGATCGGTATGGAGACGTCTGTACTTATCTTCGGGAGGCTATAGGGTGTTAGGAAAACCTCTCATTATTTTTATTCTATCATGCAGTCAATGGTCTACTAAAAATCTCATTATTCTATTTTCTCACAGATGGTGAGGACGCGTGCATCCGATGTTTCAGACCCCGGAGGGGCCACTAACCCCTATGTTCGAGGCCGTGGCAGAGGCCGGGGGAGGGCTCCGACCCGAGGTAGGGGACGAGGGCGTCCCCGATCTATTCCAGTCATACCACCAGAGGACCCTACTATAGAGGAGGAGGGTGAGGTTCCCTCAGCGGGTCGTGCTCCAGTGAACTTTATGACGGCGCCAGGCTTCTAGGAAGTCATGGGCCGTATGATGCGGTTTACAGACACCGTGTCCCAGGCCAATTTATTTCCGGCAGATCCTGCCATATCTCAGGCGGGAGGGGAGGCTCAGACTCCTACCGCCCAGGCTGCAGGTCAGGCAACAACATTACATCATACCCCGGGTACACTGCTCGTGGGTGGGGTCCAGCCTGTAGCAGCAACACCTAAGCCCAGACCAGCTGCGAACGTCGATCCGTAGAAGTTATTGCATAGATGGACTCGATTGCGCCCTCCAGTCTTCGGGGGTGAGCGAGGCGAGGATGCCCAGGATTTTGTTGACAGGTGCAAGGATAGGCTTCACAATATGAGGATATTAGAGTCCCATGGAGTGGACTTCACTACCTTCCAACTAGAGGGCAGAGCTCGTAGATGGTGGCAGTCCTATATTCTCAGCAGGCCAGTAGATTCTCCTCCCATCACTTGGGAGCAGTTCACTCAGATGTTTCTAGATAGGTATATCCTACCCTCTGAGAGGGAAGAGCTGCGATATCAGTTTGAGCAGTTGGAGCAGGAACAGATGTCAGTGACAGATTATGAGGCTAGATTCTCAGAGTTGTCTCACCATGCACTTATGATATTGCCTACTGATGCTGAGAGAGTGTGGAGGTTTGTAGCAGATCTGCACTCCGGTATTAGGGCCAACATGGCCCGAGAGGTGGAGATGGGGACTCCCTATCAGCTGGTGGTCGAAATAGCTCATCGAATTGAGGGCTATCGATCAAGAGGCAGAGAGTAGGGTCAGCAGGACAAGAGAGCCAGATTCTCCGGGGATTTCAGAGGTGCCCCAGTTTGGGGCAGAGGTCAGTTCAGTAGAGGTCAGCCTAGCAGGCCTCCATAATCAGCACCCCCACCACCTCCCCGAGGTGTTCCAGCGAGGGCTCATTTCAGCGCTGTGCCAAGCGTTCCTACCGCCCTCCAACCATTCAGAGTTCACCCAGTGATTATTCTAGTTATCCGAGATTCCCCAATCCCTACTTCAGTGCTATGCCAGAGAGTACACATCTCTCTCCGGCCATTCAAGGTTCCTCTTTGTGGTAGCAGGCTATGATACCCGGAGGTAGCTATGAGTGTGGGGATCCAGGTCATATGAAGAGGCATTGTCCCAGACTTCAGGGCAAAGCGGTGCAGCAGGATTATTAGCCTATGGGTCCAGCACCAGCCGTTAGGCCACCTAGAGGTGGGGGACAGGTCATCAGAGGTCGTCCTAGAGATGGAGGCCGATCAGGGGGAGGTCAGCTAGCTCCTGTTCATTCTGGCGGGACTCAGTCTTCCGGTGCTCCAGCTAGATTCTATGTTATCCTAGCCAGATCAGATGCAGTGGCCTTAGACACCGTGATCACAGGTATTATTGTGGTAGAGAGGCATCAGTATTATTTGATCCAGGATCCACTTATTCCTATGTTTCAATCTTATTTGCTCATTTTCTGGATGTCCCTCGTGAGTCCTTGGGTTCTCCGATTTATGTGTCCACTCCCGTGGGCGATTCTATGGTTGTAGACCGGATTTGTCGGTCCTGTGTGATTTTATTTGTGGGTTCGAGACTCGAGCGGATATCTTATTGCTCGACATGGTTGATTTCGAGATTATTTTAGGCATGGATTGGCTATCTCCTTATTATGCCGTGCTAGATTGCCATGCTAAGATAGTTACTTTAGCCATGCCAGAGTCGCCTAGGCTGGAGTGGAGAGGTTCCTCAGTTAGTGCAGCCAGCTGGGTTATTTCATTCCTGAAGGCTCGACATATGGTCGAGAAAGGTTGTCTGGACTACCTCGCTTATGTGCGGGACACCACCGCCGAGTCTCCGACGATTGATTCAGTGCTAGTGGTTCAAGAGTTTGCTGATGTATTTCCTTTAGACCTCCCAGGCATGTCTTTGGATCGTGATATTGATTTCTGCATTGACTTAGCTCTAGGCACCCAGCCTATATCTATTCCTCCGTACCGTATGGATCTAAAGGAGTTGAAGGAGAAACTTGAGAAGTTGTTAGCTAAGGGGTTCATCAGACCGAGTGTATCGCCGTGGGGTGCTCCAGTTCTATTCGTGAAGAAGAAGGATGGGTCCATGCGGATGTGTATTGATTACCGCTAGTTGAACAAGGTTACCATTAAGAACAAGTATCCTTTTCCGTGCATCGATGATTTGTTTGACCAATTTCAGGGTGCTCGTGTGTTTTTTAAGATTGATTTGAGGTCGGGGTATCATCGGTTGAAGATTCGGGCTTCAGATGTTCCGAAGACTGCTTTTCGTACGAAATATGGCCATTATGAGTTCCTGGTGATGTCCTTTGGCTTGACTAATGCCCCAACAACATTCATGGACTTTATGAATAAGGTGTTCATGCCGTATATTGATTCCTTTGTCACTGTCTTCATTGATGACATTTTGATTTACTCACGTAGCCTGGGGGAGAACGAGCAGCATTTGAGAGTTGTGCTCGAGAGTTTGCGAGAACAGAAGCTATATGCTAAGTTCTCCAAGTGTGAATTCTGGTTGGATTCTGTAGCATTCCTGGGGCATGTGATATCTGAAGAGGGTATCAAGGTTGATCCTCAGAAGATCGAGGCAGTTCAGAGTTGGTCGCGTCCTACTTCAGCTACAGAGATCAGGAGCTTTTTGGGCCTAACAGGCTATTACCGCCGATGTTTGGAGGGGTTCTCTTCTATTGCAGCTCCATTGACCAAATTGACTCAGAATAATGCCCCGTTCCGATGGTCTGACGAGTGTGAGGCGAGCTTTCAGAAGCTCAAGACAGTATTGACCTCAGCACCAGTTCTGGTATTGCCTTCCGGTTCTAGGATGTATACAATATATTGCGACACCTCGCGCGTTGGCTTGGGGTGTGTATTGATGCAGGAAGGGAGAGTTATTGCTTATGCTTCACGCCAGCTGAAGGTTCATGAGAAGAATTATCATGTGCACGATTTGGAGTTGGCGGCGATTGTTCATGCTCTTAAGATTTGGAGGCACTACTTGTATGGGG
Source organism: Nicotiana knightiana (assembly GCA_005239525.1). Lineage (NCBI taxonomy): Eukaryota > Viridiplantae > Streptophyta > Magnoliopsida > Solanales > Solanaceae > Nicotiana > Nicotiana knightiana. Next base: position 7,232 of record ML404266.1, on the reverse strand, counting down.
TGTCCTGTGAGGTTTATACAGACCACCGCAACCTGCAGCACTTGTTCAAGCAGAGGGATCTTAATTTGAGGTAGCGCAGATGGCTTGAGTTGTTGAAGGATTATGATATCACCATTCTTTATCATCCGGACAAGGCAAATGTGGTAGCAGATGCTTTGAGCAGGAAGGTGGAGAGTATAGGTAGCTTGTCTTATATTGCAGCGGAAGAGAGACCTATAGCCTTGAACATTCAGTCCTTGGCTAATCGCCTGGTGAGATTAGACCTTCCAGAGCCTCGTCGAGTTCTTGCACATGTGGTTGCTCTGTCTTCGTTATTGGGGGAGATTAAGGCTCGTCAATATGATGATCCGTGTTTGGCAGAGCAATGGGAGACAGTGGTTTAGGGTAGGGCCAAGGAGGTTATTATTGGCGAGGATGGTGTTCTGAGACTTCAGGGCCGCTTATGTGTTCCTAATGTTGATGGCCTGAGGGAGAGGATTCTAGAGGAGGCACACAGTTCTCGGTATTCTGTTCATCCTGGTGCTACGAAGATGTATCTTGATTTGAAGCAGCATTACTGGTGGAGGCGGATGAAGAAGAAAATTGTGGAGTATGTGGTTAGGTGTCTTAACTGCCATCATGTTAAGTATGAGCACCAGAGGCCAGGAGGCCTACTTCAGCAGATGCCTATTCCGTAGTGGAAATGGGAGAGCATCACCATGGACTTCGTGGTTAGATTGCCTTGGACCATGCAGAAGGTTGACTCGGTTTGGGTCATTGTGGATATAACCAAATCGGCGCATTTCATTCCAGTGGCTACTACATACACTTGTGAGAGGTTGGCACATATCTACATTCGGGAGATAGTCCGGTTGCACAGTGTGCTGGTGTCCATTATATCAGATCGAGGTCCTCAGTTCACCTCGCACTTCTGGAGAGAATTGCATAGTGAGATGGGAACCCAAATAGACCTCAGCACATCATTTCACCCTCAGACTGATGGTCAGTCGGAGCGTACAATTTAGATATTGGAGGACATGCTCAGGGCATGTGTGATTGACTTTGGAGGTCAGTGGGACCATTTGTTTCCTTTGGCCTAGTTTCCTTACAATAATAGTTATCAGTCCAGTATTGAGATGGCACCATTTGAGGCTTTGTATGGTCGGCGGTGTCGTTCTCCTATTGGGTGGTTTGAGCCAGGCGAGGCTAAGTTATATGGCACCGGCCTGGTGAGGGATGCTTTAGAAAGGGTGAAGTTGATTCAGGAGAGGCTCCGCACAGCACAGTCAAGAGAGAAGAGTTAGGCGGATCAGAGGGCGCATGACGTGTCATTCATGGAGGGAGATAAGGTTCTGTTGAAAGTATCTCCTATGAAGGGTATTATGAGGTTTGGGAAGAAGGGCAAGCTAAGCCCGAGGTTTATAGGCCCCTTCGAGGTGTTGAGGCGAGTTGGGGAGGTTGCTTATGAGATAGCATTACCTCCCAGTTTTTCAGGAGTTCATCTGGTCTTTCATGTATCAATGCTCCGGAGGTACCACACCGACATCTCTCACGTGGTTGATTTCAGCACTATTCAGTTGGATGTGAGGTTGGGCTACGAGGAGGAGCCAGTTGCTATTATTGATAGACATGATCGCCAGTTGAGGTCCAAAAGGGTTTCTGCAGTGAAGGTCCAGTGGAGGAGCCAACCAGTCGAGGAAGCAACCTGGGAGTCCGAGGAGGGCATGCAGAGAAGATATCCGCAACTATTCAGCACTTCAGGTACGATTCTAGACCTGTTCGAGGACGAATGTTTGTTTAAGAGGTGGAGAATGTAACGACTTGACCGGTCATTTTGCATTATCGGACCTCGTTCCCCTAAATAAAACTTCCCATAGAGGCTTATTGTGATTTATGACTTGCGGGGGCGAGTGATCCTGGATTCAGAAGTGTTTAGAGTGCTATAGGAACACTTGGTTCCTTAAGGTTGGCCTTTAAGGCCACGTTTGACTTTGGTCAAATTGGGTAAACGACCTCGGAATCGAGTTTCGACGGTTCCGGTAGCTTTATATGATGATTTCGGACTTGGGCGTATGTTCAGAATGGGTTTTGAATGACCCGGGAGCTTTTGGGCGCCCAATAGTGAAATAAGATTTCCTTAGGTTCCTATTGTGGTTTGGTACGTGTTTTTGAGTTATCTAGGTCCGAATGGAATTCTGAGATCGGGAATAGTTCCGTTATGTCATTTATGACTTGCCTGCAAAATTTGGTATTCCGAGTAGTATAGGTCGGTTCAGCGCGTTGTTAGCGAAGTCAAGAAAACTTAAAGTTCCTAAGTTTGGTTCTAGGGGTTTTGAGGTGTGATTTTGAGTTTTAGCATTGTTTTGGGTGTTCCGAAGGCTCGAGCGAGTCCGTATTATGATTTGGGACTTGTTGATATATTCGGACGGGGGCTCGGGTGGGTCCAGATGCCTCCCGGACACTACACGAGGCCAAAATACCAGATGGAATAGCTACTGGTGCACCTGTTCTGGTGTGACCGCACGTGCGATTGCCTAGTCGCAGGTGCGGGACGCTCCTGCGGTCCCAGCCTCGCAGGTGCGACCCCCAACGGGTAGTCCATTTCTTGCAATATGCGGACAAAGTTCCGCAGGAGCGGAGCCGCGGGTGCGGTCTCCTCTCCGCAGGTGCGGGCCCAGGCTTCCTCGTCCATTTCCGCAGGTGCGAGCCTTTGCTCGCAAGTGCGAGACCGCAGGTGCGGTCCTCAAGCCGTAGGTGCGAAACCACTGTCAGGCAGTGTGTTTCTTAAATACAGGATTTCTTCATTGTTTCTTCATTTCTTCCTCCATTAGAGCACTTTGAGAGCTTGGGAAAAGGGCTCGACGACCCAACCACTGAAAGGTAAGTAAATTCTATCCTAAAGTTGGTTAATTCATTCATTCTTAGTAGGATTTAACTACTTAATTAGTGAGAATTTAGGAATTTGGGTAGTAACCTAGGGCCTTCGAGAATTTAGAAAATTTCCCGTGAATTGGCTGTGAAATCATATATTAATGATCCTTAGGCTATGGATGAGTGTTTGCTTCGAGAATTTTTGGAATCCGAGCATGCGGGCACGGGGTTGGGTTTTAGGATTTATTCAAGAATGATGAATTTGACTTAGTAGTAGGAGGATTTCCATACTTTGAGCATAAATTGATAATTTGTATAACATTTGGCTAGTTTCGAGTCCTCGGGTGTAGAGTTCGATGTTTCGGGCGCGTTCTTGGTCCGGGGAGTAGATTCAACACGAGGTGAGTCTCCTTTCTAACCTTGTAAGAGGTTATTGTCCCCCTAGGTGCTTTAAATGACTATGTGCTAATGTTTGTGGAGGCTACGTACGCACAAAGTGATGAGAGTCCGTACGTAGCGACTATTATTGTTATGTCTGGGTAGTTAGGCCTACACAATGACATGTTTTCCTTGAATTGAAATATATGCTAGTGAATTAATGTTACTTGCAGATTGTTTCCCTGAGATCATGGAATTTAAGAGAATTTTAAGGAATTGATCATGAAGAGTAACTTATAAAGAATAAATGTATGGATTGTGTGTGTGCATGTGTCTGCTTTGCAATTTATATTCCGCGAGCGGAGTGTTATTTCCCCACTCTCATGGGAGCTGGCCGTACGCCACGACGAGATTGAAAGATATATATTTTATGGTTCGGGCCGTTCGACCCTCGGCAGTGCACAAATATGATCATTATGATGGCTTAGGCCGGTTGTCCTTATCATGTATGCGCATGTTAAATTTTTAAGAATTCTTTTATGGATTTTGAGTGGTCAAATATATTTTTTTTAAAAAGGAAAGAAAAGGATAATGAAGTAGAAATTGTGTATTTACTTCCAGTATTTATTTGAATTACTGTTATTTTAAATGTTTACTGCTTTTATCATCCTTGTATGTCTGTTACTGATGATTATATCTTGCTGNCACCATGGAGTTTTCTTTTACTTATTTCCCGTCTATTCCTTTCAGACAGTGGGACTGTATATTATGTCTTTTGTATATTCTGTTAGTACGCCCGTATGACTTGTGACACTAGTTCCTGGCACACACGTAGTGGTTATTTTGGTTTGCGGGTCTGTATATATGTATATTGGCTCACTCCTCTCTATGACTGCTTTTGGTTAAAATTGGCTTACTATATTTTCCAATTAATGTTTTGAACTCTAAAACTTGGCACGTGTTGGGATGTTTAATCAAGTATGGGAAAATCCTTAGTAATTTAAGTGTGGGCTTGCCTAACCCCGGTGTTGGGCGCCATCACGACCTGAGTCTGTATTTTGGGTCGTGACAGGTGAATATCTATATTTTAGAGAGATTTTACTTGGTTGCTAAGTCACTCTTTCCCTATAAATAAAGGGTCTTATTCTATTGTAATTCATCCCAAATCAATAAGAATTCTCCCTCTATACTTTTCTCTGCAATACTCATCTTCTTCTTTTATTGTTTTATAACACGTTATCATCACGAGACTCTAACCAATTAAGTAGAAGCTTTGGGATTCAGCATATGATTGTCAATTGTTCCATGAACTTCCTTCATGATTAAATTATGTAGTTAAAGTAAGTATTTTACTTTATTTTTCTCTTTTAAATTCTTGAAATTCTATAATTTGATTTTAAAAGTAAGCAAAGACAATAAACTTTGATTAGAACCTTTATAGAGTATGCAAGAAATTATAACCACCCGAAGTGATAAAATTTCTATGCCTTACCATGATCAAATTCATGTATGATTGTGGGCAAAGAAGTGGAAACCCGTCCCATTGAATTCGCTTCATTCTCATTCCCTTAAGAGAATATGATAGCAATATGTGATAAGTCTAAACCAAAAATTATTACCATAAAGGTATCAGTGGATGTGCACGTGGCATTAGACGAAATTATAATTGTCATCATTGTGATAATGAGAATAATAAGGATTTTCAAAATAATTCTTCACTCTGTGAAAGTAATATTTGTCATGTATTTGACATGAAATTTTGTAAAGCACATACAGATGATTATGGTACATTCATGATATGAATGTGACAACATCTGATTTATGAATATGTATTCATTCTTCAAAGAATATTTAAGTGCTAGTGGTAGTGAATATACCACACTCACCTCTAAAAGGAGGTTTGATATGAATAAGAAAATAATTTTATTATTATGGCATGAATGGTCATTGATCACGTACCTATTGTGATTATGCCAAAATATTATGGCAATGTGATTATTACAGGGCAAAAGTAATAGAAGTAACATATCTTGCCTATGATGATATTGACCATAACCATAATTGTATAATTTTCTCCTTGTAAGAGATATTCACTATATGAATTTTGATGAATATAAGGTAGTACAAAATTAATTGAAAGCTCTAAAAAATCCAATTATACTACTTTGGAGAAATAAAATTGATTATCAATAATGTATTATGTCGTAGTAAGTCTCAAAGAAACTTCTTGAGTTTCTAAAGTATTCGTGAAAGTGGTTGGTTATATTGAGTCTATAAATAAATGAAAGATTTAAGATCATCTATTACTACTACTTGTAGCAGGTTAATATATATGTGAAAAGTTACCCGCTTTATTCTCCAGTTTGTACTACATAAATAAAAGAATGCCACAATAAACTTGGAGTTTATTGATAATTGCACACGCCATGGTATAAACCTGAAGTTTATTAATATTGATAATTTATCTAATTGGCATAATTGATTTTAACCATGTTAATTTAGGTATGATGTGCAAAAATAAAAGAGAATTCACATGGATAAATATTAAAGAACAAGAAAGTTCTTTACGAATCCTGTAATTTTGCTTGTTCACGCGATTATTATAGCAACTAAAATTGGGATTGAATCCCTTGAATTCTGGAATTTATAAAAAGATGAATATGGGCCCATTCACCTGTCATGTATACCACATAAGATGCATCTATGAGATGGTTACATGTGCAATTATTATTAACCTGCAACATGGTATTTGCGAGGTAACTTTCTCAATAATTTAATGTAGAGCATAATTTTCAGATTTTCTATTCAAGACAGTTCATCTTGATAAGTTGGTTACATCACAACTGGTTTAGCAAAATAATTTATTGACTGCATACACTTAATAGCTAAACTATTGCTTATGAGAACAAGTTTATCTATATCAATTTGATATATGTTATACACGAAAGTATATAACATTCTCCCCTTACAACTGGTTCAGGGTCAGGAACCAAATAATTTTATCTAATTGTTATTGATGTGCGTTGTATATTTTGATTAACGCACAAAGATGGGTTCCCAAAGTTGAGGAAGCAAGTTAGTTTTTCTAAAATGAGGGGAAGACAAGATAAACAATTGAGAAAAACTTACGTATAATGAATCATTTTTACATCTAGATCCTCGAATAAAATAATATGAACTTGAAGTTCATAAAAAGATAATTCATCTGCAATATATTGCAAAACATGTCAGATGCATTTGTTGACCCAAGTAAAGTAACTATATTCTCACTGCAAATACTCTTATTAGAATAAGTCCTAGAAGGACAAAGTCTATGGTACACTTAAAGCGTATAGAAAAATTGGTTTCAAATAAAATTCTTGAGAACAAAGATGAGCAAATGATCAAAATGATCATAATAAAGAGGCAAGTGATCTAGAAGATCATATGACATAATGTTTCATAAAATGTCAGGAAGGTTTAGGTACCTGAAAATGTAAATGAAGAGATCTCTTTGTTATGTCTTTATGAATAAAAGAGGTTGGAACCTATCGTCGACGACATCTATCATAGCGCTAAGTATAGATGAGGACCTCAAGTCTATCGAATACAAACACAAAAATATTGGCCAAATATAAGAGACACAATTCAAATAGAATTGGTTTCATATGAAAGACATGTAGTTTTGGACGTGTAGCTCAAAAACTTGAAAGTATAAAGTCAATGACGAGTGCAATCACTTTTATCTATCTTATATGTCTAGCATGACATAAAAACTTGATATGCATCTAAAGTCTATTTCTATGGATAATATTACTTAACTTATATGACAATTCATGAAGAATTTAAATAGCTTAAAGCATATATAATTCTTGGTTCTGAATTACCACACAATTTGTGCACATATGTATCTTGCTATAATTATAAGCATGATAATGTGACAACGAGAATTTTTCCCTCTATGGTTGATTTCCCAATGCACACGCAAGTGTACATGGTCGACAAGTAATATAGGATTTTAAGTC
>ML404265.1:15756-55384 GCA_005239525.1 Nicotiana knightiana | reverse complement strand
GTTTATACCTTAGTGTAGTTAATCTTTAGCTTTAATCTTTAGTAGTAGTAATTTAAATAACATTAGGTGACAGGTGAGTAATATTTTAACAGCTTGCTTGATACGTCAATTCCCTATGGGATCGACTCTGGGCATAATACCCCAGGATTATATTTGCAACGCCCGCTTAGTCTTCTACAAGACATAGTTGAGCGTGATCACTATTCCTGGAAGACGAAGGCATGGACTATTTTGTTATTGTTGAGGAGGAGGAAGATGAAGGCCATACCAGCCAAGCTGTGAGCAAGGGATCATTCCTCAAGAATTGGACCGTCAGACCATCCAGGGCTCGACGAGTCCCGGGGTAGCAAGGCTGAACAACGTTATTATTTCATTTTTGCTAATGATTTCCTTTTCACATTTTTTGTTTTCCAATAAAATCCCAATGTTCCAAATTTATTTGTTTAAATTATCAAAATCGCTTTTACGTTTCAATGAATCAGTATTTATTTATTAGCGTTTTTCTCTCATTACTTTTATCTATACATCATTACTATTTCCTGTCCTGATGAACCAATGTTGTGACATGCAATGAGACAACGCAACAAAAGGACAACGATTCAGAAGAAGAGGATGTCATACCCGATAAAATTGTCAAAGAAGTTGAGGATTTCGAGAACAGATCTAAGTCTAACCTGGACGAAACTGAGGTAGTCAACCTGGGAGATTCAGAGACTGTCAAAGAAACTCTCATCAGCATCCATTTATCGCCATCAGAGAAAAAGGAATACACCCTATTCCTGAAAGAGTATGAGGACATATTTGCATGGTCGTACGACGACATGACTGGTCTAAGTACATCCATTGTGGCTCACAAGTTGCCGACCAATACAATGTGCCCGCCAGTAAAACAGAAGCTCAGAAAGTTCAAGCCTGATATGAGTTTGAAAATCAAAGAAGAAGTTACCAAGAAAATCAACGCCAAGGTCCTCATGGTAGTTGAATATCCGACGTTGTTAGCCAACATCGTGCCAGTACCCAAGAAAGACGGAAAATTTAGGGTCTGTGTCGACTATCGGGATCTCAACCGGGCCAGTCCAAAGGATGATTTCCCCCTTCCAAACATACACATCCTGATTGACAATTGTGCAAAGCATGAATTTCAGTCGTTCGTGGATTGTTTTGCCGGATACCATCAGATTTAGATGGACGAAGAAGATGCTGAGAAAACAGATTTCATCACGCCGTGGGGAGTCTAATGTTATAAGATGATGCCATTCAGCTTAAAGAATGTTGGGGCCACTTATATGAGAGCCATGACCACTATCTTCCATGACATGATACATAAAGTGATCGAGGTATATGTGGACGACGTCATTATCAAGTCCAAGAAAGCCACCGACCATATAGCAGGTTTGAGGAGTTCTTCAACAGGTTGCGGAAATACAACCTGAAATTAAACCCCGCGAAGTGTGCATTCAGGGTTCCTGCCTGAAAATTGCTTGGGTTCATTGTCAGTCATCGAGGAATAGAACTAGATTTGTCAAAAGTCAAAGCCATCCAAGAATTACCACCGCCAAAGAACAAGAAAAATGTGATGAGTTCCCTAGGGCGCCTTAACTACATCAGTCGGTTCATAGCCCAGCCCACAGTCATATGTGAACCGATCTTCAAGATGTTAAAAAAGGATGCTACTAAATGGACCGAGGATTGTCAAAAAGCTTTCGATAGAATCAAGGAATACTTGTCAACGCCACCAGTTTTGGTCCCGCCCAAGCCAGATAGACCCTTGCTACTCTACCTTGCAGTATTAGATGGAGCTTTTGGATGCATTTAGGGGCAGCACGATGAGACAGAAAGAAAGGAAAATGCTATCTATTATCTGAGTAAGAAGTTCACTCCATACGTGGCACGGTATTCTTCCCTGGAACGTACCTGTTGTGCTCTAACCTGGGTATCCCAGAAGCTGAGGCACTACTTCTGTGCCTACATGACATATCTCATATCAAGGATGGATCCCTTGAAGTACATCTTTCAGAAGACCATGCCCACTGGCAAGATGGCCAAGTGGAAAATTCTGCTAAGTGAATTCAGCATTGTGTATGTGAATTAGAAAGCGGTCAAGGGACAAACATTGATAGATCATCTTGCTGACAACCCTGTGGGAGGATAATACGAACCTCTGAAAACATATTTTCCCGATGAAGAAGTATTATTCATAGGAGAAGACATTGATGAATCCTATGATGGCTGGAGAATGTTCTTCGACGGAGCAGCAAATTTCAGAGGGGTCGGTATTGGAGCAGTCTTGGTGTCGGAAACTGGCCAACATTATCCGACATCTGCTAAACTCAGATTCCCCTGCACCAACAATATGGCAGAGTATGAAGCCTGCATCCTAGGGCGCAACATGTCCATTGACATGAATATTCAAGAGTTGCTAGTAATTGGTAATTCAGACCTGCTAATACACCAAGTACAAGGAGAATGGGCTACCAAGAATTCCAAGATACTGTCGTATCTGCACCACGTGCAGGAATTGAGAAAGAGGTTCACAAAGACAGAATTTTGACACGTCCCCAGAATTCAAAACGATTTTACCGATGCACTGGCCACCCTATCATCTATGATACAACATCCAGATAAGAACTTCATTGATCCTATTCCAGTAAAGATCTATAGCCAACTGGCATATTGTGCCCACATTGAAGAAGAAGCAGACGGAAAACCATGGTTCCATGATATCAAGGAATATCTTTCAAAGTGAGAGTACCCGGAGCTTGGTAATCACACCCAGAAATGCACGCTTCGGAGATTGTCCAACAGTTTCTTTCACAGCGGAGGAACCCTGTACAGGAGAACTCCCGATATGGGATTATTGAGATGTGTCGATGCAAAGGAAGCCTCCAGACTACTGGAAGAGATACATACTTGGACCTGTGGCCCACATATGAATGGTTTTGTCTTGGCCAAGAAGATACTCAGAGCCGGTTATTTCTGGATGACCATGGAAATGGACTGCATCCAGTATGTTCAGAAATGCTACCGATGTCAGGTACATGCAGATATGATAAAGGTACCCCCAAACAAGCTCAATGTAACAAGCTCACCATGGCCATTTGCCGCCTGGAGAATGGACGTCATTGGACCGATCGAGCCTACTGCCTCAAAGGGACACAGGTTCATCTTTGTAGCAATTGATTATTTCACTAAATAGGTCGAAGCATCATCTTACAAAGCAGTAACTAAGAAAGTCGTGGCAGACTTTGTCCGCAACCGTATTGTTTGTTGATTCGGAGTTCCAGAATCGATCATCACCGACAATGACTCCAACCTCAACAGTGACCTGATGAAAGCTATGTGCGAGACTTTCAAAATCAAGCACAAGAATTCCACAGCCTATAGACCTCAGATGAATGGAGCTGTAGAAGCCGCCAACAAGAATATCAAGAAGATATTGAGAAAGATGATAGAAAATCACAAGTAGTGGCACGAGAAGTTATCATCTGCCTTACTGGGATACCGCACCACAGTCCGTATGTCAACTGGGGCAACTCCTTACCTGCTGGTTTATGGCACGGAAGTTGTTATTCCCGTCAAAGTGGAGATTCCTTCCTTAAGGGTCATACAAGAAGCTGAGCTCTGTGATGCAGAGTGGGTAAGAAGTCGTTATGAGCAACTAGCCCTCATAGACGGGAAAAGAATGAATGCAGTATGTCACAGACAACTTTATCAGAACAAAATGACCAGAGCCTTCAACAAAAGAGTCAAACCAATACAGTTCACACCAGGGCAACTGATGTTAAGAAGATTTTTCCACATCAAGATGAAGCCAAAGGAAAATTCTCTCCCAACTGGCAAGGTCCATACATGGTTCATTGAGTATTAATAGGAGGAGCTCTTATACTTGCAGATTTGACGGAGAATTCTGGCCAAAACCAATCAATTCAGATGCTGTCAAACGATACTATGTGTAATTCTTTATGCTATTTCTCAAATGATGTAAACTACGCCCGACCTAATTCCCGTTTAAGAAGGGATACGTAGGCAGCCCAATGGGTTCGGTCACAATTCAATAAAAATCTCATTTCCCTCCACAATTGGAAACTGGAGCATAATTTTGAGGAGGACCCTCAAAATTCCAAATCAAGTTTAGCCGACCGCAGCACGCGCAACAGCCAAAGTCGTCAACCCATTAAATTGGGGCAGAATTTTGAGGAAGACCCTAAAAATTCCGTAGCATGAGAGGTTGCAATGTCTTGAGCCGTGTCACAGTCGTCGGTTCATCTAAATTTCTTGAAAGATATTTCATATTATGTCTTTAGAAAATCATGGATGCTTATTTTCAAAATATAGCTCTGTTTAGCAAACGCTTACCCGATGATTTAAACAGGATCATCAGAACGAGTCAAGCAAAGCCAGCGGGGATACAAACCAACCTCCCCCATCTACAGAACTCACGATTTTTCTTTGGATGCAGGAAGAAAGAACGAACAAGTTCAAAATCACAATCCTCGAAACCATCGCACTTGCCGACATTTGCTATCAACACGAACAAATAATGCTTCGTAGTCACAATGCTCACAACAATCACAATATCAAAGCCTTCATTTTGCATAAGGTTAATATCTGCCTTCCATCTTGCATTAGGCTAAGCTCTGCCTTCATCTTGCATGGAACTAAGCTCTATCCCGCATGTTGCATGAGGTTAAGCTCTACCTCCATCTGCATAAGGCTAATCTCTGCCTTCATTTGCATAAGGCTAATCTCTGCCTTCATTTTGCATAAGGCTAATATCTGCCTTCTCTTGCATAAGGCTAATCTCTGCCTTCATTTGCATAAGTCTAAGCTCAGCCTTCATCTTGTATGGGACTAAGCTTTGTCCCGCATTTTACATGAGGCTAATTTCTGTCTCCGTCTGCATAAGGCTAACCGCTGCCTTCCTACCTGGATGAGGTTAAGCTCAACCTCTATCTGCATAAGGCTAACCGCTGCCTTCCTATCTGCATGAGGTTAAGCTCTACCTCCATTTGCATAAGGCTAATCTCTGCCTTCCATCTTGCATAAGTTTAATCTCTGCCTTCTCTTGCATAAGGCTAATCTCTGCCTTCTCTTGCATAAGGCTAATCTCTGCCTTCATTTTGCATAATAATAATCTTTGCCTTCCACATCTATGCATGAGACTAAGCTCTGTCTCAATTTTGTATGAGGCTAAGCTCTGCCTCCATTTGTATAAGGCTAATTTCTGCCTTCATCCTGCATGAGGCTAAGCTCTGCCTCCATTCTGCATAAGGCTAATCTCTGCCTTCCACATCTTGCATGAGGCTAAGCTCTATCTCCATACTTGCATGAGGCTAAGCTCTTCCTCCAATTTGCTTTTCACCGAGACTAAGCGCTGTCTCTCAAGCATTATTTACCTCGCTTCTCTTTCGGGCTAAGCTCTGCATCCATTTCCCAAGACTAAGTTGCCTTGTGGAAGTCATATTAATGCATTTCATGGGCTGAAATATCTCCAACCTGTCCAAAGGCGTCATAGTCTAACGACACCATCCTCATAGCCGGAAGACACCATGTCATGGCCTGAGGATCTCTCTCAATTTTGCATATCATTATTCAAAGGCGTCATAGTTTAGCGGCACCATCTTCATGGCCCGAGAACATCATTTCATGGCCTGCGAATCTCTGATCAAACAATTCATGGCCCAGAACATCATGATCTGAGGAAGTCATACCTAACCGTCCGAAGACAACTTTCATAGTCCAACGGGAACCTGCATCATGTTTAAATTTATGCACAATATACACTTGCGGTATTAATCTTTGCAGGTAACCCGGCGAGCAACGGCTATCCCAGCAGGAGCGATCCCACTCCAGTTCTCCCAGCCATATCAAACCTAACCTCTCCAGTAAACTGTTCATTCATCCAGCCCTAGATATTGCTTCCATTCTTGTGATGACTTCATCGGTATACTTCACCGATGAATCCGGAACTACATACGACCTGATTCTTGTAAAACCAGGGATATGTAGGCAGCTCAGAAACCAGGGTGCGACCCTAAATCTCTCTAACCGTTTCGCTTGGTCTAAATTGGCCATCATATCTTTACCCGACACTCTTTCATGCTTTTCGGGTAAAGAGGGGCAACTGTTGATACCCAATTTTTCCCAAAATATTTTAAAATTGCATATATACCTTCAAAATCATGCATTAATAGCAATTGGTATTTTCCCATAATTTTTCTATAATTTTATTAATTTATCCAGCATTTTATTTTCAATAAATAATTACAAAATTGCATTACAAATGATTTCAAAAGAATTTCTTGATTTTAATTATTGTTTATGGTCCTATTAAGACCAAATTATTTTACAATTAGCCAAATTGGCACCTTTTGGCTATAATTGTAATAACTTTACAATTATAGCCCAAGCACTTAATTTTGCACTATTTTTATCAGAAATTAGTCATTTGCATTTCAAAATACTAAATAATCATGTTAAAATATTTGCTATGCATGAAGTTCATTTTTTATAGTTATTAGCTATTTTTACAAATTATTTTAAGTAATTTAATTGGGTATTTAATAAATATCCATCTTTATTTTAATTATGGCCTAAATTAAACCAGATCCACCTGATTAAAACAACCCAAATACCATGCCCAATCCATTAATTCCACCCGACCCAATGTCTTGTTTAATCTGGACCGTTGATCAATTTTGATCAACGGACCAGATCTTTTATTACCTTAATTAACCCTAAAAGACTACCCCACAAACCCTCATTCCCATTCTCTCGTTCTCTCTTCTGCTCCACCGTTACATTCTCTCATCTCTCTCAAGCTCTCTCTGCTAAAACCTAAGCTCCTCTCACTGGTCGTTGGCTCGCCGGTAACAATGGTGGATCCACCACCACCCCTAGCTCCCTCACACGCCGGATTCTTGCTACCCTAAGGTCCTCAAGAGACCAGCGGCTGTTCAACTCACACCTATGGCCTGATTCTTGCCGTTCTCAGGCCACCCTTGGTCGTCCGAGTAAGATCTCTCTAATTTAGGCTAAACCTATGGTTTCTAAGCCTGATTCTCTCTATCTCTGGGTTATCTCTCTCTGAAACCCTAATTTTAGCTCTTGACTTCTTTGATCTGTAACAGATCTAAGAGTTTTCTGAGTTATCTTTACTGTTTTCCTAAGAATCTCTCCGATTTTTCAAAAACGCCTCTTCGTCTTCAAACTAGGGTTTCTTAAACCCTTTTTCAAAATGACTTTCTTCTGATTTTTTATATGATTTATTTAAGTTTTTTCCTTTTATCTGATTTATTATGTTGAAAACCTTAGTTTCTTGGTCTTAATCCTGGGTTCTGAGTCTGTCTTTGATGATTTGTTCGTTTAATCTGTATATGTATTTTTTTCATGAACGTTCTGAGTTTCTGTGATTTTACTCTACTATGTTCATTAGGGTTTCTGATTTTTTCTTCTTCCGCTTATATTATGTTTGTTCTGTTAATTCCTCTATTCATTACTATTTTTAGTTGAATCCCTGATTCTATGTTAATTATGTGTTATATTCCAGTCATAAATGGTATCTTTCCTTATTTGCTACCTGTATTCTAACGTTTGAAGTTAACTCCTTTAACTAAGGGTGTATCTATGCCGATTTTATACTAAGTGATACATAGTTCCATAATTACTACTTAATTGTGATTCTTACCTTATTCTACCTAGTTTCAAACTACTATATATATATATATATGCTCTCCCATTAACACAAACACACGAACACATTGGTTAAAAAACTATCTCTCACACTCAAAGCTTTCTGCTCTCCTTCTTTGTTACTTGCTACTGTTCTGAGTTAGCCGGCTGCAAGCCAAGGCTAATTATTGTTCTCTCATATTCTTCACTTTTGTGTTTGCTATCTTCTTTATTGGTATGTTCTGATTTCAATTCAAGTCCCAAAACCAATATGTTTCTTTTACTGCTTCAGTTTATCTTGTTTCTAGTTTCTTTCTATATATGGTTTTGTTGTGCAACCTGTAGTTGACATGTTTACATTTTTGTCCATCTAGCATGTTATGTTATGTATTACTCCCCTTAGGATCAGCATGAATATGTTACCCCCCTTTTGTAGTATGTCTCAATGTGACTCTGTTCAATTCTGTGTTTATCCGGTTTCTAGTATGAACCTTTATTTGGCAAAACAATTTGTACCCTAAGTTGCTTGATTCTGTGTTGATTTTGGAGTTCATGCTATTCCCTGCAAGAATTGCTATGCTTGTACATTATGTGCTCTATGTGTCCCAGTTCCCATCACCCATGTGTGAAGGTTTGTTCTATGTGTGATGTTGAACCTGCTTTGGTTCTGTGTTTGTTAATTGCCCTCCTCTCCTCAAAGCTGTTTTACTAAACAAATCTCTCTTATTTTATAAAACTATTTCTACTGAGTCTCTTTCAATAATTATTTTCCTATCAAACCCTTTCAAAACTATGTCAAGCACTCTCACTCTACTCTTAGGTCCTTAAGTTCTGCCCCTCCAATGTGTGACTGCTTAGGGATCCCTATGAGATCCCTCTGAACTCTGATGCATTGGAGCTAGAACTTCCACACTGCACTTACTCAGTTATGGTGGTGAAATCTAGGTGTGAGCACTGCCCGGGATCCCTTGAGATCCTTAGGGAACTCTGACACACCCGGACATGAGAAAGGCTATGAAACATTTGGGCATTTGAGGGTCTGGAAATCTGGGCCTGTTTTCAGGATCCCTATAGTGTAACTTCTTATCTTTCTTTATCTATGTAATTCATTCAATATTGGTTTGTAATAATTATTGTAAATGAGTATTGGGGTTGGATAGTGAAAAGGGGAGGGTAGATATATATGTTATCAATATCAATGGGTAGAAACCGTGCCTTAGGTTTACATTTCCTATACATGCATTAGAATCCATGTTTAGGACCAATACATTCTAAGCATGTCATGCATTAGATATCATGTTTTAGGTTTACGGCTTCAGCATCTCATTTGCCCCTATTTATCACGTAGAAATCCTGCTTCTAGGCTAAATAATAGCATCAACATAAAAATGTTGCTCCTGAACATCCTGAAATTATGTTGTAACTTCCTGTGCATTTAGAAATCATGCTTTGGGAATTCTGCATCTCTATGTGCATAGTAGATACCATGCTTTAGGATCTCGCCCAGTCACACCTAGTTAAACTACTAATGCATGAAAAAGGACATAAGACAGTCTCACATTTGATCATCTTGTTTAAATAAACTGGTAATAATACATGTATTTTGCAACACTTAGAACAACATGCTTTAGGTATAACAACTTCTAAACAGTTTTAAACAATTCTGGTAACTATTGTGCATTACCCCCCACGCCTAGGCAAGCCTTAGGTAATCAACCTTTATAAATCTGGAAAACTGTTTCTTTTGTGTTTACTGGTTAATGGTTAACATGCTTAAAATCAGTAGGCAAACTGATTAGGGCCCCTGCTTCTGGGTTTATAAAATGAAACTGCATATCTTCTGTGTTTTGATATTCACTTAGACATCATGCTTTAGGATCCTGTCTAATAAAAATGCCTCTTGTTTGTGTTTGAGTCGTGCTTTTTACGTGCATTATCTGTGGAGGTAAATCTGAGCCTCTTAATTGTTCTTTCCTGCCTTTATTTGCTAAAGTCCTATTTGTTCTTGCCTGTCGCCTAGTATTTTCTCCTTTTAAACCTTAGGGGTCTGTCTAAAACTGCCTATAGGTAGAGGTCCTAATTTCCTCCAGGACCATTAAGAAGGGACGGGTAACAACACGCATAGAGGTCGTTAAACAACACTCGCTTAAATAACCGCTAAGGGGTGGGAAAGGGTAGATATGGATATGATGACCGGTGCGCTAATGCCATGTGTATCCCCTTTCTGAGGAGTGATTACCGGGCATTGCATTGATGTGATCCTATAGGATAAACAACCTAGAACTCCCCTATCCCTTACACATGTGTGCTTAGACTGTAAATCTTTCAAAACCTTATATATGTGCTTAGACTTTAAATCTTCTAAAACTTTACTTCACATGTGTGCTTAGACTGCGAATCTTTTCAAAACCCTTATTTGTTTAAGCTTATTTGCTACTTGTTTAAATTCACAAAGCTTGTTCGGTCGGGGACCACAGTTGTGGACTTTGAGGGGTGCCTAACACCTTCCCCTTGAAGTAATTTCAAGCCCTTACCCAATCTCTGGTTATTCAAATATGTATTATAATGACCCTTAGTAGGTGACCTAATGCACCTTAATTCGTTAGGTGGAGACTCTTCGATTCCTTACATACCCCTTTCCCCAAAAGGAAACTAGTTGTCCCAACAATGTCAAAAACCCTGACCAATCTAACAGGAGAGTGAAAAAGGGGGCGCGACAACAATGTTGATTGATAGTGGGATTGCAAAGAATTTTTGGGCAGAAGCTATCAATATTGCTTGCTATTTGGTGAACAGGTGCATGATCAGGTCCCTTTTGAACAAAACACCTTTATGAGTTGCTGAATGGAAGGAAGCCCAAGCTGACTCATTTGAGGACATTTGGATGTAAATGTTATATCCTCAATAATGGGAAGGATCAACTTGGAAAATTTGATGCCAAGAGTGATGAAGGAACCTTCTTGGGTTACTCTTCTCAAAGTAAAGATTATAAGGTATACAACAAACAAACCCATTGTGTTGAGGAGAGTGTTCATGTGATCTTTGATGAGTCTCATCTCTCTTGTGAAAAGGACAAAAATGATGATCAAGATTGAGAACCCTTATTGGTTCCAGGTGAATTTATTGACATGGAAAATGGGAAGGCTGACATGATGAGCCATGTCAAGGAGTTCAGTGAAGACAATACAACTACTTCTCCATCCATTGAAGAAGAACCTGGTTCCGCAATCACAATAACTGAAGCTGAAAATAGAGTTATTGATGTAGTTCAAGGTACTCCACTTGCTGTAGAATGAAGCATCCAAGTAATTCAGTCAGGCATACCCAGTTATTCTACCAATGAGATTCAAGTGCCAAACTAGAAGCACAAGAGTTCACATCCTCTTGACAACATAATCACCCCTCTTGATTTAGGAGTTCAAACTAGATCAAAAGCCAGAAATTCACTTGCCTTTTTAGCCTTTCTCTCCTAAATAGAACCAAAACATATCAAGGAAGCTCTGAAAGATGCAGATTGGATCACAGCTATGCAGGAGGAGCTACATCAATTTGAGAGAAATAAAGTATGGCACCTATTTCCTAGGCCTGCAAACCGTACCATCATAGGGACCAGGTGGGTATTCAGGAACAAACTTGATGAGTTTGGGAATACAACAAGAAACAAGGCAAGGCTTGTAGTTCAAGGCTACAATTAGGAAGAAGGAATTGATTATGATGAGACATTTGCTCCAATTTCTGGAATGGGGGCTATCAGAATTCTCATTGCCTTTGCATCTTATATGGAATTCACACTGTTCCAAATGGATGTCAAAAGTGCATTCCTGAATGGCCTCCTCAAAGAAGAAGTTGTCAAACAACCACCAGGATTTGAGTGTCACGAGCATCCTAAACATGTATTCAAGTTGGACAAGGCATTGTATGGGTTAAAGCAGGCTCCTCGAGCGTGGTATGAAAGGTTGTCAAAGTTTCTTTTAGAAAATAGTTTTACAAGAGGAAAAATTGACAACACCCTTTTTCTGAAGAAACGAGGGAGGAACCTGCTCATTGTTCAAGTATATGTTGATGACATTATTTTTGGAGCCACAACTGACTCTCTGTGTGAAGAGTTTGCAAAACTCATGGGAAGTGAGTTTGAGATGAGCATGATGGTGGAGTTGAATTTATTCTTGGGACTTCAAGTAAAGAAGTCCACAAACGTAACATTTATAAGCCAGCAAAAGTACATCAAGGAGCTTCTGAAAATATTTGACATGGAAGCATCAAAAGTGATCGACACTCCCATTGCCACTGCTACACGTCTAGATATGGATGAACTTGGTTCTCCTGTCAATCAAACCATGTATAGAGGAATCATTGGATCACACTTATATCTCACTGCAAGTAGACCAGATATTGTATTCAGTGTGGCCCTATATGCAAGGTTCCAGTCAAATCCAAAATAATCTCATCTGAAGGTTGCTAAAAGAATTTTGAGATATCTTAAAAGGACAGGACCTAGTTCTCTTCTACCTTTGAGATGACAACTTTAATCTTATTGGGTATGATGATGTTGATTATGCATGTTATCTAGTGGAAAGGAAAAGCACGTCTGGAATGGCACACTTTCTGGGTTCCTGCCTTATCTCATGGGGTACAAGGAAGCAAAATTCAGGGGCACTCTAAACAGCTGAAGCAGAATATGATTTAGTTGCTTCTTGTTGTGCTCAACTGTTGTGGATCAAACAACAGCTGGAAGACTTTGGAGTGTACACTGATTGTGTACCTCTTTTGTGTGACATACAAGTGCATTCAACATGGCCAAAAATCCAGTCTAACACAAGAGGACCAAGCTCATTGATGTAAGCCATCACTTCCTCAGAGACAACGTTGAAAAAGGGATTATTTGTATGAAGTTTTGCGGCATTGATGATCAAATTGCAGACATATTTACCAAAGCCCTGAGCAAAGAACATTTTGAGAGAAACCGCCTGCCATTGGGGTTGATAAAGCCCAATTGAGGACCTGGTTCCCAACATATGGATATGAAAGTCATACATAGGTAAAACTAGCTAAAATGTTTTCTAGCCAAGTCTAACTCACTTCTATACCGTTACAGGTGGACACGCATGATGATTATAGAGTAGTTGATGTAGTCCATAGTAGTAAAAAAGGGTTAAGCTCACTTGCAAGACTTGTCAAGGAACCTAGTTCTCATGACACAGGTTAGTAGTCTCTTGTTCTCTCATACTCAATTTAAAATGAACAAAAACAATGCCACATCATCATCTTTTCAGTCTCTTTATGTCACGTCTTTTCATTCAAATCGTGTCACCTGCCCCTGAACGACCCAACTCCCCAAGTACTTGCCGCCATTTCAGAATCGGTCCCTCTCTTTTTCATAAATACTTCTGTCACCATCATAAACATTCAATTCCAAATTTCAAACTTCTTTTTATCTTCTCTCTTCCCAACTCTCAAAAGCCTCTTCAGTAAACCGTCACCATGTCTGAAAATCAAACAACCCTTGATACACCTGATGGTAACCCTACTGAGTCCTCACCTATCAAAACTCCATCAGTCGATCCCTCTCCCACCACCATCTCTAGTCCTAACCCTAGACTAGAGTCTTCTCCACACTCCACTCCTCTTTCTACCCACTCAGATTATGGTCCTTATCCAAGTTGTGAAGAGCCAAACAAGCCTGAGAATGTCAGTCTTCCTCCAACTTCGCTGGAAAAGCAAAGTGAACAGGGTAATCAGAGAGGTTTGGTTCCAAAGGAAAATCAGGGAAAGTCGTCTTCTGCGATGGAAGTACCTTTGAGTGTCACCCCAACGATCAGTCCAGAAAAGGGTGAGGCAACTGTAATAGGTCGCGACTCCACAGGTATCTCTGCATCCTCTGTTATTATTTCCATGGAACCTCAAGAGAGGGAGGCTATAGAGAATATGTTATCCATTGCTGCTGGTGGGTGGTTTTAGAGGAAGGTACAAGGAAGCCTGAGTCTTAGGGGGAAGAGTCTCAGCCCATAATAGGGGAAGGAGAACTTGTGCCATTTGAACATCCGACACATGAAGATACTATTGGGGTTCCACAAGATGGACCTGATCCCTCTCATGAGGATCCAGGTCAGGAATCATCACCCCAGATCAGTGTTGACCTTTCTCCTTCTCCTTACTTTTATGCTAAGCCTCTTAATATGGTAGTACCCGAGATGAATTCTAGTTCTGAAGAGGACTTAGATGATATGGTGATCAATATCTTTATCAGAGTAAGGAAACCAGTGGCAACTCCAGAGCCACCTCCCAAGCGACCCACTACACGGTTGCAGAAAAATGAGGCTCTAGAATCTGCTCTCAAGAAAATCCAGAGGAGTCGAAGGAAGAAGAGGTTAGTCAAGGATGGAAAGGTTGTCGTAGATAAGTATGTTCTTGTAGTTGCAGTTGATGAAGAAGCTGAAGAGAAACCTAGTTCCTTAACTCGCAAGCCTTTGAGGCAGAAGCACACTCTCTCTCAGTCTAACAAGAACAATTCTACAAGTGTTGATAGTCCTTCTAAGAGTGTTGATGCTACCCCCAGTGAAAAGTTGGTGAAGAGTTCTAGCGAAAAAGCTGTGAAAGTAAGTAGTGACAAGTTGGAGGATGAAGAAGTGGAAGTTTCTGATGAGCATATGCATGTGAAGTCTGTTGAAAAGGGTCAGTCCAGTTGCAGATCAGTGAAAAGAAATTTGGTTGATGATGAGGAACCCGGTTCCTCCAAAAAGACAAAAATTGGTGAAAGCTCTGGAAAAGAGAAGCTGAGATACCAAAAAGTGTTGTGGGGCCACACATTTGCCCCTGAGATTTTGAAGATGGATGGTATGCGAAAGTTGGTAGAGATATGTGAGTTTCAGCAGTGGGCACATTTGTTCAATGTTGATGTGCCAAAGGTGTATGAGGAAGAGGTACGGAGTTTTTACGCAGACCTCTTCACAGTTGAAATTGATCATATTTGTGCCTTGGTGAATGTGTGGACATAATAATTTATTCTGTTGTGTTGGGATAGATTCTTAAGGTTCCCTGCTGAGGGATTGTCATCCGTTCATGGTGCCTCCAGTTCAAATTTTTGGAATGCCATTGTCAAAGAAAGAGCAGTGCAGAAGGGGGAACGGGTGCACAAAAAGGCACTTCTTCCAGTTTACCAGTTGATTTTTGTGATGGTCAACAAGGTCCTGCTTCCCTGTGCTGAGAGGAGATCTATCACTTCAAAGGCCGACTTAGTTATTATGGAATCCTTGGATAGCTTCACAACTATCAATATTCCTGGTATCATGATTGAACTCATGCAGAAGGTGGCAGAGTTTAAATATGGCAACCATGGACTTCCTTATGTATTCCTCCTTACAAGGGTATTTAAGTTCTTTAAGGTGCCTTTAGGACAGACAAAAGTGGGAACCAAGAAGCAGACCTTCTCCAAGACTACACTGGAAGAGTGTGAATGCATCTACATCGTTGGAGGATTCGGCAGTACCTCAACTATCTCCTAGCTCATTAATGCCCAGAATAGTGCTACCGAGGAGATAAGGAAGTTGAAGACTCGAAATGCCATTTTGGAGACTCAGCTTAGTCAGGCATAGGAGGCACCAGGTTCTACTAGCTCTTCAAATCCAGAGGTTGCCCGACTGACAAAACAAAACACTGAGCTCAGGCAACAAGTTGAAAACCTAAAGGAGAAACTGCTCAATAAGCAACTATCCGCCAATGCCCGGATGGATCTTGTCCTCAAAACCCTTGTTGCCTCTTCCAAGCCCTCTTCCTCTAGTGCCCCCTAAGAATGTCCCACCAGTGACTAGTTTTCAGTGTCTTTCTCTTTCAATTTTGTTTTGATGATGTTGTGGTACTTGTTTTGTTTTTTTCGTTGTGGATGGAAACAATGATGTTGCTCCCCCTGTAACAGTCCAAATATGTTTAATGCAATTCTTTCCCTTTTTGTTGTTAATGTTACTACTTCTGTCTCTGTTTTCTATCATGTTTATATGCACACAAGTGGCATGAGTTAACTATGATAGACTTCTTTACGTTGTTTGCTTGTTTGTGTTTTTAATGATACCAAAAGGGGGAAGATAAATTGGATAAGTGTACTCATTAAAGGGGAAGTACAAACTCAGGGGGGAACTCTTTGTGGTTCCTGGTGCATTATCTGGTTTTTGTGGTTCTTTACAGGGATTATCAATTTTAAGTTTGTCATCATCAAAAAGGGGGAAATTGATAGGTTATAAGAACCTTCATTTTATGTTTTGATGATCTAACAAACTTATTGTCAAGAACAATATAAGGAACCTGATTCACTTTTGGTACACACTCTCAAGCGCATGAAAACATCCTGACTCAAGCTGGAGAGAGTTGTCAGAACATGAGACAGAACTTCAGAAGTTAAAGAATCAACACAGGGAACAGATGATCTTAGGTTCCCCTAGTGACTGTACGAAGTCAACTCTCCACAGTTGGAAAGTGACTGACTGCACGGCACACGCAAACAGTACAACACAGTGCATCAGTCATTTCCATTGGGAAGAACCTTGTACCATTATGTGCTTACATCATTCAACTGATTTATCAATGTTATACTAACATTAATCCCATAACAAAACATCACTTGAACACGAGAGAATTCACTCAAGCACTC
Organism: Nicotiana knightiana; assembly: GCA_005239525.1. NCBI lineage: Eukaryota > Viridiplantae > Streptophyta > Magnoliopsida > Solanales > Solanaceae > Nicotiana > Nicotiana knightiana. The sequence continues at coordinate 39,072 of ML404265.1, read as the reverse complement.
AAAGTGATTGACTATCAAGAACAACAATTCTCCAGTGCATCAAGAACAAAGTACACCGCTGTTACGGACCAGTTCCCATATCAAGTCTTGTGTATGTCTTTAGTAGAGTTGAAAATTTGTAATAGTTCTTCATTGTAATTCCTATTTAGCTTGTCTAGAAGCATTGATTAGGAAACACTTGTAAATCATAAACTTCAATGTTTGTGTCGTGGCTAAAGTTAGTCATGTGTTGAAGTCTTTGTAATAGGTGTATTACAAAGTGGCTTGTAATAGGTGTGTTACAAGTTAATGAGGGATTAAGTAGTTAATTCCTAGGTTACATAGTTTGTAATATAAAAGTTGATCATAGTGAAGTTGAAATCCTATAAGTGTAGGTCGTGGTTTTTAATACCTTTCCTCCCGTGAATTTTCCACGCAAAAGTTCTCAGTGTTATATACATTCTGTTGTGTGAATAATCTGTGAAAACTAATAGAGAACCTGGTCTCTATATAGTTTGGTGGACCCTCATATTCTGTCACACGAGATGAGAGTTGTACCGTCAACATATCATCAATTGCTGAAATTTCCAACACTCGAGAAATTAAACAAATAAGGGGAGACCAACCAGCGGAAGAGAGATGAATGCGACTTTGGTCTCCAGTAGCAAAGGAAAGGAGCACGCGGCATATCAACTATAGGAACCGGCGCCCGCTCCCGAATCAAATGAAGTTGGTCCGGGGGTAGAGGCGTTAGAATCTTATCAAGTGCTAAGGTATTTCTAGGTACCAGAAGAGACACATGTAACAAAATCCATGGCGGAAGAGCTCGAGCATGTTGCATTGTTTGAAAAGTTCTTAGAAAGGAATTTCCACTTGGGAATAAAATTGCACCTCGAGCACAGGTCTGGCTTTATTGAATTTATTAAATTTAATGTTGATTGTTTTGTGTGGTCACATGTGGACATGACAGGTATCCCAACAGAGGTGGCCATACACAAGCTAAGTCTGGAACCCAACATTCCTCCGGTAAGACAAAAGAAGTGCCCTATTGCGAAGGCCGGGAATAAATTCATCAAAGAATAGGTAACTTGCATAAAGTATCTAGACTGGCTAGCTAATATAGTAGTAGTTCCAAAGAAGAACGATAAATTTCGCATGTGTGTAGATTATAAGGACTTGAATAAGGCGTGCCTGAAAGACTCGTTCCCACTGCCAAACGTCGATCAAATAATTGATGCAACCGCAAGGCATGAGTTAATGAGTTTCCTTGATGCTTATTCCGTGTATAAAGAAATTAAGATGAACCTGGTGGATCAGGAAAAGACTTTGTTTATAACGAATTTCAGCACATATTGCTATAATGTGATGCCCTTCGGGTTAAAGAACGCCAAAGCCACTTATTAGCGGCTCGTAAACAAGATATTTGAAAAACAAATAGGAAAAACTATGGAGTTTATATAGACGATATGCTCGTTAATTATTTATATGCAGGTGACCACATTAAGCATATACAAGAAACTTTTGACATCCTAAGAAAGCATAACATGAAGCTTACCCCGAGAAGTGCGCGTTCGGGGTGAGCTCTAGAAAGTTCCTAGGATTTCTGGTATTAGAATGGGGGATTGAGGTAAACCCCTATAAGATCAAGGCCATCGAATACATCCCGGACCAGCTGTCAAGCGTGAAAGAAGTCCAAAGGCTCACAGGGAGATTGACCGTTTTGAGCAGGTTCATTTCCCGATCATCAGAGAAATGCCAATGTTTCTTCACGCTGCTCAAAAAGAAAAACAACTTTGAATGGACCCCGGAGTGCCAGCAGGATTTGAGAGATTTGAAAAGGTACTTGTTAAGCCCTCCGTTACTTTCAAACTAAAAGAAGGTGAAACACTGTTGGTCTACCTCGCAGTCTCGGAAGTAGCGGTAAGTGCAATTCTAGTCTGTGAGAACGAAGGTCGCAATCTCCCAATTACTATGTTAGTAAAATTTTAACGGGAGCAGAAACTCGCTACCCGCATTTGGAGAAGCTGGCCTTAGCTCTCGTAGTTGCTGCTCGGAAGCTGAGGCCCTACTTTCAGTGTCACCCGATAGTTGTGGTGACCACATTTCCCCTGCGGAACATCCTTCGCAAACTCGAACTCTCTGATAGGTTGGCCAAATGGGCCGCCAAAATGAGTGAATTCGACATAGAATATAAACCAAGGACTGTGATTAAGTGACAAGTCTTGGCTGACTTTGTGGCCGATTTCAGTCCAGGATTGCTACTCTAGCAACTAAGGAGGCATCAATGGTGTCAGAATCGACATCCAGAGTTGGACCTTATTTACGGACAGAGCCTCCAACGTAAAAGGGTTCGGGCTTGGCATAGTACTAACCAAGCCTTCAGAAGAAACCCTAAGGCAAGCCATCAGAATGGTCCCTTTAACTAACAATGAAGCAGAGTATGAGGCTCTGATTGTAGGACTCTAACTGGCCAAGGGACTAGATTCCAAGGTCATAGAAATTAAGTGCGACTCACAACTGGTGGTAAATCAGGGCTATGGGATCCTTGAAACCAAAGTGGGGCGTATGCAACAATACATAGTGAAGGTCCAGGCTTTGATGGATCGATTTGGGGAGTGGTCGATTACTCATATCCCAAGGGAAGAAAATGCAGAAGCGAATGGAGTGGATAACCTCAGTTCATCAAAAAAAATGAAGAGAGCAGAGTCCGGGACGGTAGTGCAACTGATGCACTCGGTCCTGGATGCAGATAGCTACTACGAGGTAAATACTACTAATTTGGTATGGGACTGGAGGAATGATATCATCGATTATCTCGAGCACGGAAAATTTCCCAAAGATTCTAAGGCATCCCGGGCACTGCGTGTCAAAGTAGCACGGTATAGCTTCAAAGGTGTCCAATTCTACATAAAATCTTTCCAAGGCCTGTTGGCCCGATGTTTGGGAGCATCGGAAGCTAATTACACTATGAGAGAAGTCCACGAAGGGATATTCGGGCGTAGATTATTTAGTGCTAAAGTTGGCAATGGCAGGATATTATTGGCTCCGCATGGAACAAGATACGAAATCTTTCGTACAAAAATGTGATAAGTGTCGATGCTACGCATCGTTGGTACATCAACCAGCAGAACCACTACATTCAGTTGTATCTGTGGCCGTTCATGAAATGGGGGTTGGACATCGTCGGACCACTACAGCCGGCTCCCGATAAGGTAAGATTTCTTTTGATTTTAACTGTATATTTTTCTAAGTGGGTGGAAGCAGGTCCTTATAAGAAGATCGTCGAACGCGAAGTGGTGGATTTCTTGTGGGAAAACATAATCTGCAGGTTCGGAATATCAAAAGAAATAAAATGCGATAATGAGCCATAATTTATCGCCGTAAAGATCACAAAGTTCCTTGAATATTTGAAAATAAATAGAATAACATCTTCACCATATCATCCGAGTGCAATAGTCAAGCGGAGTGAATGAACAAAGTGATTATACAAAACCTCAAGAAAAGGTTGGAAGCAGCAAAAGGTAAATGGCCTGAGGAACTACTCGGAGTTTTATGGGCATACTGAACGACGAGCAAATCGAGTGTGGGGGAAACTCCTTTTTTCCTTGTGTACGGAGCACAAGCCTTAATTCTGATGGAAGTAGTAGAGCCTACCTTAAGGTATTTCCAGGCAAGCGAAAAAGCGAACACCTAAGCGATGTTGGTCAACTTGGAGTTACTCGATGAGCGCAGGGACTTGGCGCATATAAGGATGGCGGCACAGAAGCAGAGAATGGAAAGATATTACAATCGAAGAGCCAATCTTCGTTATTTCAAAGTGGGAGATTTAGTTCTAAGGAAAGTAACTCAGACACCCGGGAACTCAACGCATAGAAGCTAGGTCCAACCTGGGTAGGCCCCTATCGAGTTTCAGTTGTCACCGGGAAAGGTTCATACGGGTTAGAGAATCAGAGTGGAGAAAAGTTTCCAAGCAACTGAAATGTCACACACCCAAGAGATATTATTGCTGACAAACATCGCCTGTACTGAAAGTATGTGATGTAATCTTTTTCCCTTCGTCTAGTTTTTGTCCCAATTGGGTTTTTTTGGCAAGGTTTTTAAAAAGGAAGCAACGGAAAGCATACTACAAATAAAGTTTCAACGGCAACAATAAGAACTTTAATAGCAAGGCACACAAGCGAAGAACCACTCCGGGGTAGTTAGATAATCTTTGCATCGATACAAAGTTCCTACAGGGAAAATGAGTTTGCTATCCAACAAAGGTTATCAAACCGTTCACAAGTGCAAACCACTAAAGGATTGTTAGATAGTATTTTGCTCGATAGCCTAATTCCTAAGGGGAAGCGGAGTTTGTTATCGAGCACAAGATTGTCTAGCAATTCATTAGTGGGATCCTTGAAGGTGCAAGATTCCAGTGTTCCAATTTGCATTTTTCGCATTAGAACAATGGGGGGGATGATATGAGAATGCAACAACAATTACCGCTATGTCGACCGGAGCACAAAAATTGGGAACATAATTGTGTCATAAGGATCGAGGGACTGCGCGGCCAGCCCCGTAGACACAAGTTGTACGAATTAGCCACAAGAAATGGAAATTTCCCTTTAACATAACGAATGCTTATCTACTTTTTGAAAATGGAAGGAATAAAATAAGGTACTTTTATTTTTCATCTTGTTTCTTGTCTGATCGATGAATTAATTTTATCATTTGAAAGTTAAACAAGTACTTCAAATGCTAGTGTCGCAATGAACAAGAGACGTCCTCTTCAAGAACACCGTAACCATAAGAGATCCCTCTCTCATAAAAACCCTTACGTTAAAGGGTTGATTTCAGATGAACTTATGCCCGGAATCATAATGCTTTTGGGGAAAATACACCCAAGGCTTTACGTAATAAGACGCAAATAGTAAAACTTGCACAAAATACTTACGCAAAAGAAAAAAGAGAGTGCAAAACTTGCATAAACGTTCAAAAGAAATAAAGACTCAAACAATACTTAAGAAAAAAGATGTCTTTATTTACAATAACGTGCCAAAGTGGAACGGATACAAAAGTTGGAGAAAAAGAAAATCTAAACTATTGCATCTCCAAACTCGGAGGAAGAGAAGTGTTCGCGCCCCTAGGGGAAGTGGGTAGATCCGCCGATGGATCAACATTTTGGCCTTCATAAGTTTGGCTATAAATATCTTCACCTTCTGTTTCCTCTTCAGTTCCCAAAGTTTCAGAACGGGAACCAGAAAAATCGAAAATATCAGGCTCTGCCTGGAGACCATCTTTAGCAGCTAACCCAAGCTCACGGTCCTTAGCAATTTCAGCATCAAAGTCAATGATACCAGCTTTCTCCTCTTCAAAAGGTTTTTCTCCTCATGATGTACATAACGTAAGTTTTCTCAACAACGACGGAAGCCGCTTGGCGCTTAAGTTCTTCTTTGAGTTTGGTTACCTAGATAGAAAGGTTTTTTCGGGTGGATCTAACAGATCTAAGGCTAACATCAAGGTCACGGACAGTTGAACTAAATAGCCTATTATGCTCAATAGTATTCTTATACTTCTCCTCCAGCTGAGCATGTTTCACCCCTACAGCAACAAGCTCTTCAGTTTTCGAGTTCAAGGTTGCCTCCAAGTTGGTCAATCTTTCAGCGGAGGCAGCCTCGTGGTCGGTTGCAAAAGGAACAACATTATGTACTTCAGCCCATTGGCCCTGGCTTCGTCAAATTTAACCCTCAGTGGGACAATCTATTGGCGAAGGGTTACCACTTCTTGCTCGCTTTGCTGTAAATGAGTCTCCAATACAGCGGCCTCAACAGCTTTGGCTTCGAATTCTGAGAGGCAAACCCCATTTTGTTCCCGCTCGACCAAAAGTTGATCTCGTGCTGAGGTAAGTTCTTCCTTTTATCGAATCAACCTTTGGGGACCTTCGGAAGCAAGAAAGTTGGCCTACAAAGAAAGAAAGGCAAACTCAGGATATTTTTAGGCAAAAATAGAAGAAATAACAAAATAAGTAAAGAATGTACTGATGTGGCGTTGTGCATTACGTTGTTCAACAAGCATTCTTTCGATAATTAGCCAAAGGTTTCAGATAATTAGCAAGTTCCACTGGCGGGATAGCAAATTGCATCTGGTGGAGACCAAGAGAGTAACGTTCCTCCTCCTTTGCGTATCTTCAGAGGGGGCATCATAATTTTTCCCCAAATTCCCATAAACAGGGGACTGGTAAAAAGTAACATCCTCTTATCAGACATATGCGGCCGGTGGAGATGATGTAGAAGTTGCTAATGGAAGAGTTGGTTAAGAAATAGATGAAGCTGATGGCTATGAAGGGTGAGAAGCAGCTGCAAAAAACACAGTACTAGTTGTTTGTCGCTTGCCAACCGAAGAAGGCAAGCACCCGGTACTCAGCCCCGCAATACCGGGCACACGATTAGAACCTGAAAATGAGAGTTGACATTTTCTACCATCTCAAACTCCCCCCCAAAGTGTCGAGACATCGTCCTCAGTTGGTGTAACTAACTCAACAGGTTGAGCATTCTGTTGAGTTGATGAGGATCGTTGTCTTCCCCATCACTAGCTTCTCCATCATCGTGGATCATCACAGTGTCTATGACCGGCTAGTCACCATAACTTCTGGAGACAACTGAGGGGCAACAGTATTCTCCCTCTTATTCTTTTCCCCGTCCGCAGAGGAGCGTCTTGTTTTTGGTTGCTTGTCCTTCGGCCGGGGACTCCGTGAAGAAACACTTGTACCCGAAGCAGACCCGGAGACATCTGTTTGAGTAAGTGCCTCCTTAAGCAGCCTCTCCACGTCAGTAGGATCAGCCAAATATTCCTCATTGGGGACGACAACCGAGCCCGCTGGTAGACTTGATTTCAGAAGAAAAAAAAGGGAGAAAGGATCAATCAATTTCCTCGCATAAAAAGCAAAAACAAGACGAGTTTAAGTTACAATGATTTTTCGCCTTCCACCTATATTTGAGGGCCATTTCTTTCCATGTGCGGGTTTTGGGCATAGTAACGTCCAAGATTTTTTGGACCCACTGGGCCAAGAGTTCAATCCTAGGTGAAACCTATCAAGTTGCTGAAATAGGCGAAAAGAGGAGGATCAGTACGGATATGAAGGAATTCCTGATAAAAGAGATATTGAACAAGGAGCTTACGAGTGCGGTTCCATAACACCGGAAAGGATGAAGCTGTTGCCGGAGTGATATCATTGGTGGCAACTGCAACGAACCTTCTCACGGTCATTGTCGTTATACATGCTAGATAATAGAGCATGGTGGCCACATTTGCTGAAGTTTATCATTCCACCGCGGAAGACTTTGGGGGAATAGAGATTCATCACATATGCTAAGGATAGCTCCTCTCCCGTCTCTTGGCACAAACGTCGAAGGTGCGCAATCGTCCTCCACACACAAGGACTTACTTAGTCAAGCTCTCAACTCAAAGAAAATATACCCAAAGTAAAGGGATACGAGTAAAAGTATGTAAAACCTTCCCTGAGAAGTTGACACTGGTTTTGTTATTGTTTCTCTCTTTTTCATAAAGAATATTTGGATGAAAATATATACAGTAAGGCTATACAATTTGATAAGGACTGAGAGATACAATTACACTAGGATACAAGTTGTTATCCCTTATCCGACTGGGAAGGACACGATCTAATACTCCCCTTACAAATTGAAGGAGGCGAAGACACGTTCAGTTTGGAACGTAGAAACTCAAAGCGCGCAGGTGAAAGTGGCTTTGTCAAGACATCGGACAATTGATCTTTTGACAACAAGAATTGTACCAGGATATCCTTCTTAGCGACCCTATCCCGAACAAAATGAAAATCTATCTCGACATGCTTTGTGCGAGCATGAAACACTGGATTAATGGAGAGGTAGGCCACACCAATGTTATCACACCACAAGATAGGAGATTTGGGGAGGTGCACCCCAAGCTCATTAAGGATAGACTGAATCCAAGTTAGCTCTGCGCATCAACGAATGCCTTGTATTCTGACTCAGTGGAGGATCGAGCCACAGTCCGTTATTTCTTCGAAGAGCACGAGACAAGAGCATCACCAAGGAATATGGAATATCCTCCAGTCGACTTACGATCATCTAGGGACCCTTCCCAATCCGAGTCAATGAAATCCTGAAGAAACAATGTGGAGGAGCGCTGAATGTGAAAATAGAAATCTTGAGTGTTCTTTAAATAGCGTAGAATATGCTTAAATGCAACCCATTGATTGACAGTGGGATTATGAGAAAATTTGCAAGCTTTGTTGATGACAAAGGCAATGTCAGGACGAGTGAGTGTGACATATTGTAAGGCTCTAACAATTTTCCGATACAAAGTGGTATCATGGAATAAAGGACTGTCACCAACGTGGAGCTTCGAGTTCACTGCCATAGGTGTGGAAAATGGTTTACAGCTTTGCATATTAGAATTTTTGAGAAGATAAGTAATGTACTGCTCCTGAGAGAGGGTGATACCGGCAGATCCATGAGAGACTTGAATTCCAAGGAAAAAACTTAAGGGACCAAGGTCACGAATTGAAAATTCTGCACCAAGTTTTGAGATCATGCTTTCCAGAAAGGATGAGTTATTTCCAGTGACAACAATATCATCTACATAGACCAAAATATAATCCACTACACCATGAGGTTGATAAATAAACAAGGATGTATCTGATTTTGAAGTAGTGAACCCAGCAGTGAGAAGGAACTTAAGGAGACCCATGTACCATGATCGAGGCGCCTGTTTAAGACCGTAGAGGGATTTCTTAAGTTTACAGACATGATTCGGATATTGAGGATGTATGAATCCAGAAGGTTGTGACATAAAGACTTCTTATTGCAGCCATGGAGAAAGGCATTTTGCACATCTAATTGACGCAAAACCCAATCGCAAGATGCCGCCAAGGTAAGAACAATGTGAATGGTAGCCCGCTTAACAACAGGGCTGAATGTTTTGTAGTATCCATGGCCCACAAGTTGGTGAAACCCCTTCGCAACTAAGCGAGCCTTATAGCGCTCTATCGCACCAGAAGAATTTCTTTTGACGCGAAATACCAATTTGCACCCAAGAACATTCATTGAGGGATCAGAAGGAACCAATGACCAAGTATCATTCTGTAGTAATGCATCCATTTCAGATGCCATAGCAGCCCGCCATTCTTTATGTTTAGAAGCTTCAGTGAAACTGGACGACTCATATGCGGGAGGGGGTAATGAATCTGAGGTAGTGTCCAAATTAGAGGATCGGGGCATGTGCCTAAGTACCATATGATGTGAGTGTTGAGGAATGGATTTGAGCCTATTAGTACGTGTTGGAGGGGGCAATGAAGCTGGGGAAGAATCTGGGAACATATTATAGCTACTTAAGTCGACAACAAGAGGTAATCCGGGGGATAAGGTGTTGGGAACACCTTAGAGGGAAGTTGGTTGCGGAGTGGGAGAATGTGAAGAAGATGTGGGACTAAATATAGGGGATGGATTAGGAGTGTGATCAGGTAAGGAGGGGGAAGAAGAGTCTCCTGAATTAATGGTAGGATGAACTAGTGGAGGTAGAGGTGATTGATCAAGATTAGGCAACACCAGAGGAAGAACTCGAACGGGAGGGGATTGGTGAACAACCCTTGATGGAGACACGAAAACTGGAAGGGAATCCCAAGGCGCAGTAGATGGAGACTGATTAGGTGCAGGGCCAAGGCTCGATGGTTTGGCGAATGGAAAGGTGTGTTCATCAAAGCGAACATGTAGAGAAACATAGACTCGTCCAGTGGATTGATCTAAACAGCAATACCCGAGGTGAGTTGGCTGTAGCCAAGAAACACACAAGGTTTGCTTCGAAAATCAAACTTATGTTTATTATAAGGTCGAAGGTAGGGAAAACATAAGCAACTGAAGACCTTAAGAAAAGAATAGTCAAGTTTGGAATGATGGACTAGTTCATATAGAGAGAGACCACGATTTGTAACACAGGGAAGGCAATTAATAAGAAAAACAGCGGACTGAAGTGCGTATTGCCAATAGCGAAATTGAACTGTGGGCAAGAAGGCTAAGCCCGGTTTCAACCATATGGCGATGTTATTGTTCAACTTTTCCTTGTTGCTCGTGAGTATGAGGGCAAGATACTCGATGAGCAATGCCAAGTTGACTAAGCACAGGTGATAAGGATCGAAATTCCCTGCCTCAATCGAATTGAATTGATTTAATTTTGGTATTGTCTTTCAACAAGGGTACGAAATTGATTAAATATTGGCAACACATAAGATTTGCGAGAAAGAGGATACCCCCAAGAATAGCTCGTGTAATCATCAAAAAATACTAGAAAATATCTGTGTCCTTGAGATGAAAGAGTGGGTGCCAGACCGCATACATCGACATATAAAAATTGTAAAATGGAAGAACTTTTATTGATGCTCAAAGGTAAAGACAATTTGTGCGACTTGCCGAGTTGACAAGCACTACAAATAGAATTAAAACTAGAACTAGTACAAGGAAAATTATGTGTCCTAATAACTTGACGAATAATTCATTCATGATGATGTCCTAGTCGAAGGTGCCAGCAAGATGGAGATGCCTTGATAGAGTAAAGATCCGAGGGTGAAGTAGACTTGGAAGTAGAAGATGACCGGAGAGTATAGAGTATCCCATCACTCTTTCCTGAAAGAAGTGATGTCTTGGAAGCCCTATCCTTCACAACAAAATGGTAGGGATGAAATTCAAAGAAAACATTATTATCACGAGCAAAACGTTGGACAGACAGTAAACGTTTAGTGATAGTGGGAACATGAAGAATATTATTTAGACGAAAGAGTCGAAAGGGGGAGGAAAGAATGGCATTACCAGTGTGATGAATAGGGACACCATTACCATTTCCAACATGAACTTGGTCTGGTCCTTTATAATCCTCAATCTGGTGAAACAGGGTGAGATCAGGAGTAATGTGATGCGTCGCCCAGTGTCAGGGAACCACTGCTGATAGGGTGTGTTTTGAGTAGAATGCGATAGATAAGTCGTTGGATTAGTCGCTTGGTTGTAACGTTGAAAGCAATTCGGAGCAGTATGGTTATGGCCATTGCAAATTTGGCACTTTTGTCGTTGGTCGAAGGACTGCCAAGGTTGACTATAGGTGGAATAATTTCTGGAATTAAAGCGACCACCTCTGCCACTACAACCTCGATTGGACCTTCCATGACCTCTGTTAGTATTGTTGTTGTATGAACGATCAGGTTGTGCATTCTTGTGGGCCAAGTCTGCTGAAGGATGTTAGACTAAGTCTGGTTGCTGCGGAGTAGAAACTGAGAGGTTGGAAAGTGACAAGCCATTGATGAACTCATAGTTCAGAAGAAGACTATGCAATTCAGCAAAAGTAACTGGTTGAGGTCGTGTTAATAAGGTAGTGAGAATATCTTTAAATTCTGAACGCAATCCTTTGAATATGTAGATGTTCTGATCTGTGAGACATAAGGGGCATCTAGTGATAACTAGGGATTTTAACCTACTATTTACTCTCTTTTGCTTAGGTTTTAGGGAAAAAATGCGTTAAGGTATTCCCGAAAACTAACTCAAGGTAGCACATGCAGGTTTTGGTCAAAATGAAGCAAAGTGGCCAAAACGAACATAAAAAGGAGCCAATCTTGCACAGTCCTGAACTCAACTGGAGCGGTTACAGCGCCAATTTTACGCTACAGCGTAAGCTCTTCCGCTGAGGTGGATTACTGAGCACGGCAATGGAAGTAAGGTTTACAAAGATGAAATTAGATTCACTTGGACCGCTGACTGCGTCACAAAAGTGAGGCTGCGAAGCCATTAGCGCGGCCCTAGAGAAAATTCAGCTGAGAGCGGAAGTGGAGAATCAGGGAACCTGCAACCTTGGGGCAACCATGAAACGCGGTCAGCCTTTATTTTACGTGGCCGTGCAATTTCCTAATGCTGAGGCGGTAAGAATTCCGCTGGTAGAGGAATCAAGGTTCATAGATTTCAAATCAAAGCCAAAGTGAAGAAACGTGGTCCGCGAACATTTTACGCGGCCGCGGTTAAGAATCACGCGGGGGCGGTTGCTTTTACGCTGACAATGAAGTCTTGCCCAGGCCAAGTCCAAACCTCAAAAAACACGATCTGCGTTCATTATTGCACGGCCGTGAAAGCTATTCCGATGAGGCACCCATTATTACGCTGACAGTGGAACCTCCGCAGGGGCATTTTTGTCCAGTAATTTCAGCTGTGTATAAATAGTTCTTTTTCACATTTTTAGGTAATATTTTGTATCAGTGAGCTCATGAGCAACAACCTTTTTCCTTTTTGAGTAATTTTAGAGTAGCTTTAGCTTATAATCTTAGATTTTATCTTTGTATTTAACATTTATGGCTATTATTTTATCTACATCTTTGATTTCTACCTTGATTATGAGTAGCTAGACCCATTAGCTAGGGTTGTGACCCAACCATAGTGTAGGTATTTAATGGGTCTTTAATTTAGGTCTTGTTTGTTTATGGGTTAGTGATGTTTAGCTTGTTTCATGCTTTATCTATTGAATTGGTGGTTGCAAACACTAATTCATGCCTTTTTTACTAGGGTTCTTCTTGAGAAAGAGGACCTAAGTCTAGGTAAAATAGACTAACAAGGAATTGGGGTGAATTAAGAGATTGATAGCCCCAATTAAAGGGTTAATCCTAGAGATAGTAATACATGACTTGAGCCAATTTCACTTGAACTATTGAACTCCCAATTAGGCTTGAGAAAGCCAATTCGGGCAAAGTCACCCAGACTATCGAGAGGTATAGGGTGAGTAATTGAGTGTGAGGTTACATCACGATCCCAGATACAACAAGTTTGTCCTAAATTATAGATCCCATTAGATACTCACCTAGGTGTAAGTCACTTCCCTAGTGCCCTTTATCAATTGAGAAAACCCTTACGAAAACATTATACTTAGCTTCTTATTAGTAATCAATTGCAATACTATTAGACTAGAATCAAACCAACTTATGATTAGAAGTGTAATTAAAGAAAAAATACATAGCTAGGTTGGATAGGAACCCAATTCCCATCTTATAAATCCCTGCGGATACTATCCTGACCTTTCGGGTAAAAGCTACATCGACCCCTCCTCGCCATTCTATAGTGGTGCAGGGTTGGAGACGGTCACTTTTTGGCGTCTTTGCCGGGGAGTTAAACGGTTTTGGCTATCTATCTAACTAGTTGTGTAGATTGTTTTTCTTTCCTTCTAGTTTACTAACTTGTGTGTTTTAATCGCTCTAGGTACAAATGGCTGATCCTCTTGGAAATATTATCCCGGGGGAGGAGGTAGAAGATAATGGTAATGATGAGGTGCATCTAGTACCTCAAGCTTAAAGAAGAGGCCGTCAGGCCAATGAAAATATTCCAGACCCTCCCCCACCTCCTCCAAGAGCAGCTCCTCGAGTGCTTCCAAATGAAGGATATACTAGTGCGATTGTCCCACCCCGAATCCGGACGGGCAATTTCCAGATTACAAATGTGATGTTGACGTTATTGGAGCAGCCAGGGTATTTCACAAGTGCTCCCCATCAGAATACATATAACATCTAAAGGGATTCGTGGATACCTGTTGGGGAAGCAAACAAAAAAACGTGTCAGATGATGAATTGAGGCTTATGTTCCCTTTTTCTCTTAAAGGGAAAGCATTGGACTAGCTCAAAGGACTACCCAACCACTCCATCACTACGTGGGATGAGTTGGCGGACATGTTTATTGCCAAGTTTTTCTCACCTGAACATATGGCAGCCTTAAGGGATGAAATCTTAGCTTTCAAACAGGAACCCAATGAGCCCCTTCATGAAATATGGGAGAGATATATAACTATTGTCAAGGAATGCCCCAATAATGACATGACATAAGATATGATCCAACAAACATTTTACCGGGGTATAAACACGACCAATCAATGTGTGGTGAACCAGTTAGCGGGGGGGGGGGGATTTTATGAAACTATCTTATGATGAAGCCTGTGATATTCTTGATGAAATGGATGACACTTCTTCAGCATGGCAAAGTCGGGCAAATGTTCCTCAAGGTGACCCTAGTGTGATCAATCTTCATACGGAACTCCTAGACCATGGACAAGCCATCGCTGAGTTAACAACTACGAACCAACTTGCCAAAGCACAACTTCATCAAATCCAAGGACCAAAGCAAGTACATGCAATGGAAGGGGTCAATCTAATGGTCAATAGGAGAAGACAATGTGGCCAACAAATGCAAAGCAACAATGATCAAAGTTAGCAAGGTGTAAGTGGTTACAATAATGATGATTCATATGATGACTAGAGTGAGGATGTGATGTATGCAAAAAAACCATCAAGGACAGCGGAGCAATGCTCCAAACCAACAATGGAGATCTCAAGGGAATAATCAAAATTGGAACAATCAAGGGCAAGAAAACTGGAACAACAACAACTCAAACAACTGGGGGAACAATAACCAGAATTGGGGTGGCAACAACAATTGGAATGGAAATAACAACAACAATTGGGGTGGAAATGGAAATCTAGGGCCAGTCTTTCAAAGGCCCCCAATGTATCAACAACCCAACAATCCTCCTCCGTAACAATCTCAAGGTCAAAGTTCGTCAAGCAATGATATGGCGGGATCAAGAATATGTTCAAACAGATGATGGAGAGGACTGCGGATTCTGATGCTCAAATTGCCTCCCACACTACCTCCATCCGCAATCTTGAGGCCCAAATGGGTCAAATATTGCAAGCTTTAAACACTCACTCTAATGGATCACTACCTAGTGACATGGTAGTAAACCCAAAGAGCAGGAACAATAACACTATTGGGCATGCAATGGCGGTGACCGCAAGGAGTGGTCGAGGTGGTGAAGCAAGTACCTCCAAGAAAAAAAGAGTTTTGTGTGATGTGATGAAATACAAAATGGTGATGTTCCTATAGCTGATGATCAAGTGAGTGAAGATCAATTGAATGGTGAAGTGAGGATTGATATCAATGACAATGAGGAGGAGACATAAAATGACGTGAACTCGTCCACGTAATAGACATACCGGAGCTGGTAGTGCCAAAAGCCAAGGCTCATTTGCCAAAGACTCCTCCACCTTATCCTCAAAGACTGGCAAAGCAGAAAAGTGAAACTCAATTCAAGAATTTCATAGAGATGATGAAGATCTTGTCAATCAACGTGCCATTAGTGGAAGCTCTTGAGCAAATGCTGGGATACGCCAATTTTATGAAAGACTTGATTACTAAAAAGAGATCTATGGAATATGAGACCATCAAAATGACTCACCGAGTAAGTTCCATTGTGCACTCTATGGCTCCCAATATTGAATATCCCGACGCATTTACAATCCTTTGTACCATTGGAAGTGCAGATTTTTCAAAGGCATTATATGATTTGGGTGCAAGTATCAATCTGATGCCTTACTCCGTCTTCAAAACTTTGGGTATTGGTCAACCAAGAGAACCTTCAATGAGATTACAAATGGTGGATAGAACAATGAGTGGCCCCTTGGTATTATTGATGATGTTCTTGTACGGGTCAACAAGTTTATCTTGCCTGCTGATTTTTGATCCTCGACTGTGAGGTAGACTACGAGGTGCCTATAATTTTGGGAAGGCCGTTCCTAGCAACAGGGAAGGCCTTGGTGGGTGTTGAATCCGGTGAGCTCACCTTCCGGGTGGGCGATGAAAAGGTTGTCTTCCACATGTGCAAGTCAATGAGGCAAACAAATAGTACCGAGGTTTGATCTTTTGTGGATCTTGTGACAGAAGTGATAAGTGATGATACAAGTTCAATGATCAATGTGGAAGATCCCATGGAAGCTGTCTTGTTGAACCATGAGAATAATGTAAGGGATGGCTTGGTTGAATGTGCTAATGCATTGCAAGGAATAGGATCATATTCTTATGGTCCCCGTAAGCTATCCTTGGACTTGGAAAATTGGAAGACTTCACCGACAAAGCCCTCAATCGAGGAGCCACCAACTTTGGAGTTGAAGCCTCTCCGATCACACCTCAGGTATGAATTCTTGGGCCCTTCTTCTACATTACCTGTTATTCTTTCTGCTTGCTTAACCAAAGTGTAGGTAATCTCAACTCTTGAAGTGCTCCAAAGGAGAAAAAAGGCAATTGGATGGACCTTAGCTGATATTCGGGGCATAAGCCCCGCCTTTTGCATGCATAAAATTATTCTTGAGGATGATTCAAAACCGTCTGTGGAACATCAACGGAGGTTGAACGAGGTTGTGCAAGAGGTGGTCAAAAAGGAGATTATCAAATGGCTTGATGCATGGGTTATCTATCCAATCGCATACAATGCATGTACTTCATCGGTGCAATGTGTGCCGAAAAAGGGGGGTATGACCGTGGTGAAAAATTAAAATAATGAGTTGATCCCTACTAGGACCATGAATGGTTGGAGGGTATGTATGGACTACAGGAATATGAACAAGATGACCCGAAAGGATCACTTTCCATTGCCATTTCTGGACCAGATATTAGATAGACTTGTCGGACGAGCCTTCTATTATTTCTTGGATGGGTACTTAGGTTACAATCAGATTCTTATAGACTCAGAATATCAAGAGAAAACTACCTTCACCTGCCCGTATGGGACCTTTGCATTCTCTAGGATGCCATTCGGATTGTGTAATGCAACCACTACATTTCAGCGGAGCATGATGGCGATATTTACAGACATGGTGGAGGACTTCCTTGAAGTCTTTATGGATGATTTTAGTGTGGTTGGAGACTCATTTGAAGAATGCTTGCAAAATCTTGACAAGGTTCTAACCCGATGTGAAGAGACAAATCTTGTGCTCAATTGGGAGAAATGCCACTTTATGGTCGAGGAGGGCATTGTCCTCGGCCATAAGATCTCAAAAGATGGAATCAAAGTGGACAAGGATAAAATAGAAGTGATTTTAAAGTTACCTCCTCCGACTTCCGTCAAGGGAGTTAGAAGTTTCCTTGGGCATGCAGGGTTCTACCGGAGGTTCATCAAAGACTTTTCCAAATTTGTGAATCCCCTACGAAAGCTATTAGAGAAGGATGCAAAGTTTGATTTCAATGGAGAACGCATGAAGGCCTTTGAGCTCTTGAAGTATAAATTATCAACCAATCCAATCATTACCGCACCAAATTGGCTCACCCTTTGAGCTTATGTGCAACGCAAGTGATGTTGCGGTAGGAGCGGTCTTGGGGAAACGGGTGAACAAGATATTTCATTTGGTGTACTATGGAAGCAAAACTATGAATGATGTCCAGGTTAATTATACAGTGACGGAGAAGGAACTGTTAGCAATTGTGTTCACAATGGAGAAATTAAGGCCTTATCTCATGGGCGCCAAAGTGATTGTTCACACCGATCACGCAGCGCTCCGGTATTTGATGACAAAGAAGGACTCAAAAGCTATACTGATGAGATGGGTTTTGTTGCTTCAAGAATTTGACATCGAGATCATTGATACAAAAGGTAGTGAAAATCAGGTAGCAGATCATTTGTCCCGGCTAGAAGAGCAAGGGATGCCAAAAGATGGTATTGAAATTAATGATGTTTTTCCAGATGAGCAACTCCTCTCGGTTTCTATGAATGATATGCCTTGGTTTGCGGATGTGCCAATTTCATTGTTACCGGCATTGTCTGTGAGCTCTCTTCTAACCAAAGGAAGAAACTCAAACGGGACAGTTTGGACTATTATTGGGATGGGACCTATTTGTTCAATATTTGCAATGATGGAGTGATTCGTAGGTCTGTCCCAGAGGAGGAGCAAATGAGCATACTTGATTCTTTTCATTTCTCTCCCTACGATGGTCATCACAGGGGGGGATAACTGCTTCCAAGGTTTTGAGTTGTGGTTTTTATTGGTCAACCTTGTATAGAGATGTAGTGAGCTTGTCAAGAGATGTGATGAATGCGAGAGAGCTGGAGTAATATCAAAGAAGGATGAAATACCCCTCACAACTATTCTTGAAGTTGACATTTTTTATGTGTGGGGAATAGGCTTCATGGTCCCTTTTGTTAGTTCGTGTGGCAATACTTACATTCTTATGGCGGTTGATTATGTTTCAAAGTGGGTCGAAGCCATGGATTTTCCCAACAATGAAGCCTGGAGTGTAGTAGCTTTTCTCAAGAAAAACATTTTCACACGGTTTGGGACGCCTCGGGAAATTATAAGTGATGAGGGGTCTCATTTCTGTAATAGGACATTTGATACATTGCTTGATAAATATGGTGTCAATCACAAGGTCTCTACCCCTTATCATCCCCAAACTAGTGGGCAAGTGGAGGTTTCAAATAGGGAAATCAAAAGCATCTTGTCAAAAACTGTGAATGCCAATAGAACGGATTGGTCAAGGAAGCTAGATGATGCGCTATGGGCTTATAGGACTGCATTTAAGACTCCGATCGGTATGTCTCCGTACCGGTTGGTGTTTGGTAAAGTGTGTCATTTTCCGGTTAAGCTAGAACATAAAGCATTGTGGGCCTTAAAGAGGTTAAATCTTGAGTGGGATGTTGCAGTAAATCTCCGGGTGGAACAACTCAATGAGCTAGATGAATTTCATTTGCATGCCTATTCAAGCTCATCATTGTACAAGGATAAGATGAAATATTTGCATGATAAATATGCCAGAAACAAGGAATTCAAAGAGGGTGATTTGGTCCTTCTCTTCAACTCCTGATTGCGTCTGTTTCCGGGCAAGCTAAAGTCCAAATGGAGTGGTCCCTTTGAGGTAGTGCATGTAACACCCTTTGGTGCTCTTGACTTGAAAAACAAAAATGGTGAAATATTCCGGGTTAATGGGCATCGTGTGAAGCATTACTTGGGAAAGTTTGATGACAGCCACGTGGTGGCTTTGATAAAGTTTCAATGTTGATGGTAACTTGCGTCGTGCCGCGATGTTAAATCAGGCGCTTCTTGGGAAGCAACCCAAGTGATTTTTTTCCTTCTTTTTCATTTTTCTTCCTTGATTAGGCTCTTTTGAACTAATTGGTTGTGAGATTTGTGTAGGAATTGTTTGATGCAGTGCAGGACAAATACTGGAGAAAATTGGCTAAGTATGCATTGGACCACTGCCGCGCTTAATTTTGCAGTCAGCGATGGCTCCTTCGCGGGGGTGCTAACTGCAACGGACGCGGACTTGCAAAAAATAAAAAATTCAAAGTCTCTGAAGTTTGGTCCACGTCTGCGGTTGATATTCCGCTGTTAGCGGTCACTGTTCCACGGTCGCGGCTATTTTTCCGCTCACAGCGGTGACCTCGCACCATCTACTCTTCAACAGGTGAAAAGCGCGGACCGCGATGGAATTCCGCGGCCGCACCAGGTAGGTCGGTGTGGGGCCTAGGGTTTTAGTATAAATAGAGAGGCCCTCCTCCTTTTACACTTTTCACAGCCTAACACTTGAAGGCCCATTTTTACTGTTCATCATACTCCTGTTTATCTAAAACTTAATCTCATCAAGCAAGTTTAATTCCTACATCAAATCTAGCTCCTGGTATGATCAATTTCTTAGTTTTAATTTTCGTTCTTTATATTTTGTTTTACTTATTTTTAATTTTTAGTTCTAGTTAGGGTTACTATAGACCTAGATTCATAAGAATACCTAACTGTTGATAAATATGATTGGGTATTTATTTTTGATGCCTAATGGGGGTTGGAGTGTTTAATTTTGTTCTTTAATTTCCAAATTCTTTGATAAATATGAACTCTAGCTCATGAACCTTTCCTCAGTGCCCGTTTTGTTTGAATTCCGCGGCCGCGGCATAAATTTCGTGGTCAGCGGTCGAATAGTTTGATGAATTTTAATTGGTTGCTTTTACACTGCCGCGGTGGAATTTTTGCTGTCAGCAGCCAGCTTTATGCGGCCGCGATTCTTTTTTCGCGTACAGCGGAAACGACGTTCAGAGAAGTGTCAAATTGATTTTGCGGACGCATTTGTTTTTCCGCTGTCAGCGGTGGAGCTTACGCACCCACGCCAAATATTCCGCAGTCAGCGCTGAGTGATGTTCAGAGACTGGGTAGTCTGATTCCCAGCCTCTCGCGGCCGTGACCCATTTTACGCTGTCAGCGGTGGCCTTTCCGCTGCCGCACTTCTTTTTCTGCTGACAGCGGTCCGCTGTGTTTTAAATTCTGCAACCTTAATCTGCTTTCATCTCATACTTGTTTGAATACCAATGCTAATGAGCTTTCACTGCTTATGTTTGCAGACAATGGTTCGTTCTATAAGTGGACAAGATAAACAACACGGAAGAGGAGAGTCCTCACGAGGCCGGGGAAGAGGAAAACAACCTACTGCATCCCTAGATCCTAGATAGATAATTGGAAACAAACGGAGTCTCCGGAGGCCCACTCCAGGCACCTCGAAGACTAGTGAGTATGTCTCCTCAAATTTCAGAGGGGGAAGCTGGCCAAGCTCAAGAAGAGGCACAATCTCGACCTCGGCGCCTTATAAATGAATCAACTTCTGTGTCCGGCTCTTCGGATAGTCTGGGACTGAGTGACTCTCCACCACCTCCGTCCCTCAGTGCAGCAGCTCCAGCCACCTCACCTACCCCAGTATAGATCGATAGTGATGATGATTCCCCAGATGACGGGAGGGGTGGTGACACATAGACAGCGGGATTGGTGAGGTCTCAGAACCCGGTAGTATGGCAAGACCTGTTCGTGGGTGAGAAAGCTTATCAAAAATTCAGGGAGTGGTGGCCTCAGAGGTCACTTACATTGGAGAAGGTTTTCATTGAGCAGGACCTTCTACCCCACAACCCAAATGTAAAAAGGCACTTCAATGAGAGAGTGGGGTGGAAGTTCTTCACTAGCAACCTGCCAAAGGCCAATGAGTTCTTGGTCAAAGAGTTCTATGTCAATGTTTCCCACATAAAAATAGGGCACATACTTGACCAAAGTCCGCAACAAGAAGATTTTGTTCAATGGAACATCTCTCAATGACTATGCTGGGTTCAATGATGAAGATGAAACCCATTATCTGGAGAAGGTGGAGTTGGATGAGTTAGCTCGCCCTTGGCCAGCCTCAGTGATTGCTATCCCGGGACACTCCAGCGTGGCTGACAGCCGGGATTCCTATCTAAAGGAACACTTTAAGTTTAGAGGCAAAGGGATGGGCCATATTTTGTTCTATCTAGTGTCGTAGCAGCCCAGGCATCCCCAACCCAGATACAGTTGCCTCAATCATTGGAGGAAAATTTGAAGAGTCTAATTGATAATCAGAATAAGATTCTGGAGTCTATGGTCACCCATGAGAAGTAAATCAAGTCCCTGGGAAAACGGGTAAAGAAGATGCGGAAGAGCCAGGATGACCTGAAGAAGGAGGTGGCCAAGCTCACTACAACGAGTGATATCCCTCTAGATCTCCTCATGGGAGAGTCTGCCCCTGCAGCTCAGACAGCGCAGCCATCGCAGATGTCAGAGCAGGAGGCTATCATTGAGCCTGTGAGAAGAGTGGTGATCCCCCAGACTGAGGATTTGGAGATCCAGATGGAGAACCCCGAGGGAGATGCATTAGCCCAGCCACAGGACCCAGCCATTGACCAGCCTGTGACCCAGCTCCTATGCAGACAGAGGCATCTTAGGCATCTTGGAAAGTGACGAGCCATTGATGAACTCATAGTTCAGAAGAAGACTATGCAATTCTGCAAAAGTAACTGGTTGAGGTCGTGCCGATAAGGTAGTGACAATATCTTTAAATTCTGAACGCAATCCTTTGAATATGTAGATCTTCTAGTCTCCGAGACATAAGGGGCATCAAGTGATAACTAGGGATTTTAACCTACTATTTACTCTCTTTTGCTTAGGGTTTTGGAGCAAAAATGTGTTAAGGTACTCCCGAAATCTAACTCAAGGTGCTTACTTGCAGGTTTTGGTCAAAATGAAGCAAAAAGGCCAAAACTAACTTTAAAAGGAGCCAATCTTGCAGAAGTCCTGAACTCAACTGGAGCGCTGACAACACCAATTTTACACTGCAGCGTAAGCTCTTCCGCTGAGGCAGATTACTGAGGGCGGCAGCGAAAGTAAGGTTCAGCGAGATGGAATTGGATTCACTTGAATTAGAGAACCTGCAACCTTGGGCCAACCATGAAACGCGGTCAGCGTTTATTTTACGCGGTCGCGCAATTTCCTAATGCTGAGGCGGTAAGAATTCTGCTGGTAGCGGAATCAAGGTTCAGAGAGTTCAAATCAAAGCTAAAGTGAAGAAAC
Organism: Nicotiana knightiana; assembly: GCA_005239525.1. Classification (NCBI taxonomy): domain Eukaryota; kingdom Viridiplantae; phylum Streptophyta; class Magnoliopsida; order Solanales; family Solanaceae; genus Nicotiana; species Nicotiana knightiana. The sequence continues at coordinate 16,886 of ML404265.1, read as the reverse complement.
GCGATCCACGAACATTTTACGCGATCGCGCTTAAGGATCACGCGAGGGCGGTTGCTTTTATGCTGACAACGAAGTCCAGCCCAGGCCAAGTCCAAACCTGAAAAGATGCGGTCTGCGCTCATTACTGCGCGGCCGTGAAAGCTCTTCTGATGAGGCACCCATTATTCCGCTGACAGCGGAACCTCCGCAGGGGCATTTTTGTCCAGTAATTTTAGCTGTGTATAAATAGTTCTTTTTCACATTTTTAGGTAATATTTTGTATCAGTGAGCTCATGAACAACAGCCTTTTTCCTTTTTGAGTAATTTTAGAGTAGCTTTAGCTTATAATCTTAGATTTTATCTTTGTATTTAACATTTATGGCTATTATTTTATCTACATCTTTGATTGCTACCTTGATTATGAGTAGCTAGACCCATTAGTTAGGGTTGTTGTCACGCCCCAAAATCGAGGGATGCGACCGGCACTCAACCGGGTGACCCCAATCAAGCGAACCTGATTTGTCTTTCCTATCCCACGCGTTACCCCGTGATTTCAATATACAATATTCATGTGAAATAGCCATTTATAACTTAGCATAAGCTTACAACTTGAATTCATTTATATTTTTATTATCATTACCAACATATGATAAAAAACACTTACAAAATACACACAACATTTACCAACGTGGATCACGATTCAGAACCGTACCATTACTTACCCAAAATACATATGTACACTACCCACATTGTGTCTACGGAGCCTCTACAAGTACAAAAAATTTATATACTACTTGCCGGCAACAAGGCCCCGGCTATACCTTGCACTACACCATAAACTCAAATTAAGGTGACATGAGCCACACGTGGCCCTGGGAGGAAGTGGGGCTCACCAAAACAGCTGACGAAAAGGACAGGAGGCACTACTGACGGTAGGTTGAATTACCTGTTGTAGAACCACCTACATTTATATAAGAAAATGTAGCGCCCCCGGCAAAAGGGACGTTAGTACTGTGGAATAGTACTAGTATGTATGAACAAACTTTATCCCAAGTACAATCAAACAATACACAAGTAAGAAACAGTAATAGAACCAATCAATCAATGCACGTGGAAAAGAACAACCAAATCATCAAGTTTCACAATCTCTC
>ML404261.1:0-33063 GCA_005239525.1 Nicotiana knightiana | reverse complement strand
ATTTCTTGTTTTGTCTATATGTGATGCACTGAGGATACTGCATGATTTAAGTGTGGGGTGTTGGACATATTTGTTGTGATGTATTGTTTAGTGTGCTTTCTTGTTAGTAGTTTTAGCTTTTCTTGTTGGTATGTTTTGTTTTTTAAGTAGAACAAAGGAGAAAAAATTTAATTAGAAAGATGTGGACTCTTCCTGATGATGGATCTCCTAGACAGTTTTCTTGAAGGAAGTAAGTCTAGAGAAAATACCAAAAAGATTTTTTTGTTTTAAGTAGTGTAGTAATTCCCCCTTGGTTTTTCTTTGGACCACAGTTCTTTTCCAAGAGTTTTTAATTGAACCGGGTGTAGGTAGTTTTTAATTTTTAAGAGTAGGAATCACATGGTTAAGGGCTTAATAGTAGCAATATCTCGAAACGTGCTAATGCCTTGAGAATAGTCAGTACTTTGGTTGTGACGCTTAGGCTCAATTTTTTTACTCCAGGATAAATACCTTAAATCAGGAATTCTTAAGATTTGCTTAACTGCTTTGACTGGAGTGTCGTGATAGATCCAATCCTGAGTGAGTTATGTGCCAAGTGTGTGTGAGGTTTGTATGTTATTCTGTGCATTGCATTTGATGTCTAGAACTTGCCCCGTGTGTGTGCAAAGTGAAATAGTAGTTTTGTTCAGTCTTGGAAGTGATATAGGCGTTTCTTTGTTGAGCCACCTATATATATGTTACCCACCTAATTGTTATGTATCGTATTTAACCCCGTTGAGCTTATAATCCTTTTTCTNGTGATGAAATATGGAAAAGTTAAAGTGTGGGGTGGTAGGTTGGTTTTTGAGGGGAATAATTGAAATAAGGAGAAAGGTGCACTGTTTGAAAAAGTAAGAGTCACCTGGAAAAAAAAAGAGAAAAAGAAAAAAATAAATAAATAGTTGTATTGTTGTGAAAGAAGAAGATATGTGGTGACTCTTGATGTAATTGTGCTTAAATAAGTATATGTAGTTGGTTTAATATAAGTGTGAGGTTGAAAATNATGATTCACGAAGGAAAGGTAATGTTGTTGACCTCTAAGTTAGAGTAGTGAGTGGATTATGAATAAAGCATGGTATATGTGAGTCAACTATTGAGGCGAAGATGTCACACCTCTGTGATTGAAATGTTTTAAAAAATTTTGGTATAACGTGTTAAGGGATTTGCTTAATAAGTGTGTACATGAGTGTAGTTTGATTGCTCGAGGACGAGCAAATGTTTAAGTGTGGGGTATTGATGCGTGGCTAGAATTCATGGTTTAACATGTTATATGCCTTACATTTTATGTGCGTTAATGATAAAAATACACTTTGTATGTGCATAATGGAGTTTATTTCATGTGTAGGTGAATTGGAGATGGAAACCGAGCTAAATGGATGAAAATACATAAAAAAATACGCTTAAGAGTCAAAAAGGAAACACCCGGGCGTTAGCCGGGCGTTTGGCCCCTAAAGCTAGGTTGTCCCTGGCGTTAGTGGAGCATTTGGCCCCTAAAGCCAGGCTGACCCTGGCACTAGGGGCGTTTGGGCCCTAACGCCAGGCCTGCCCTGGCTTTAAGGGGGCGTTTGAACCCAAACGCCTGGGTCCCGATGTCCAGTAAATTTCGAGTTTTGAAGAGTTTAAGTGTTTCCCGGTTGAAATAGAAGTCTCCTACACGTTTAGGGTTTGTCCTAAACATATAAATAGACCCCAAAACACAACTTGAAGAGGGATTTTGAGAGAGGTAGCCATTGAAGTGAAGAACAACGTGTGGATTACTACTCAGTGAAGCAAACATTGATTTTCATAGCTTTTACTTATTATTTTGTAGTTCAATTACGCAAGTTATTTTAGAATTAATTCTTATGAATATGAGTAGCTAATTTTCATAACCTAGGGTTTTGGTGGAACCCGTTGTGGGATAAACTTATCGTGATATTAATATAGTTTTGATTGGTTGATTAATCTCTATTTGTTCAACTACGTTCTTGTTGTAGTTGATTGAAGGGCCCTCAATTAGTTGTTCCTATTTATTATGTATCTACTTGAGAGAGAGTGCATATTTAGGTAGTTGTTTGAACAACATCACTCCCGGAGTATAGACGAAAGTCATAACCGAGGGTTTAGAGGTTGGATTAGAGATAACGATACCTCGGGTGCAATCTAAAGTGAACTGTAATGCAATCTAGCTAGCGTAACTTGAGAGAGTGCGTCTAGTAAATTATCATAATTACTTGAGAGAGATTTATGGTAGATAGAGTGTTCATGATTGATAGAGACAACTAATCAAACTATAGGAAGTATCCGAGAAGGAAATTCACCAACGGGGAAAACCATAACCTTAGACATTTATCATAATTGTTTACAACACATTGTTAGTTATTATTATTGTCAGTAGAATTAGTAAAACATCACCAATATATATTAAAAATTCTAGAGAGAATTGATTGAGTAAAAGTTGTGTATTCTAAAGCCTTGATTGATACGTAAATTCCCTGTGGGATCGACTCTGGGCATAATACCTCGGATTATATTTGCAACGCCCGTTTAGTCTTTTATTAGACATAGGAGCGTGATCAATATTGCAAGTACGTCTTTAAGTACCATAGGCTTTCCCCTCATGTCGATCACCACTAATGTAATATCACTCGACTTGAAATCACGTAGGGATTTTTCGGAATGCAATGAAGGGTTTTGGACTAATGTTGGACATGCTATGATAGAGCGGGTTGATCTTTTCTTAAGCACTCCATTTTCTGTTATTGGCTCATGCTTTGCCAATTCTTTGAGGCATTTTCTTTTCCTTGGGGGGTGGGGGGTGCTAGAGAGACTTAGCATCACTCTTTCTTGATCATGACATTCATTTTCTCCCTCTTTGATTTCTCCTCGCTTTTCTTCATTACTTTTCTTTGAATCCCATCAGCTCTTCCACTTATTCACTTTTTTTTTGCATTTTTATTTTTGTTCTTTCCTTTTCTTGCCTTTCCTTATCTTCATTTATTTTTTCTTTTTGTGCCTTGATACCTCTTTAAACTTCCTCGTTGCACCACCAAACTTACATTTTTATCCAATTGTTTCACAAGAGTGTTGAGGAAATCTCGGGTGCCAACAGAGGGTCACGACAAAACATGTAAAGGCTTGTAACATGGTTATCAAATGAGAAAGGTTTGAGGCTTAAATGGTTTGACTAGGGATAACAACATTGGTGGGCAATGAAAACTTCAAGCGGGCCAAGGAGAGGCTACAATCACTTCTCAAGCCAAGAAAAACTTAAGATTTTGCCTTGAAACACATTCGGGGCAAGTTTTAGACCATTCACACAGGTACTTGGACTTGCAACAAAAGAAACCTCACCTTTCACGCAGCTAGATTGTTAAAGAGGATAGAGTCGGGGACCACAACGATCATATTCAAGATTGAAAATCACAATAGTTTGATTTAACCACTTGATGATTGACTAAGTCAATACAAGAGTCAAGATCACTAACTATAGCTATTTCTTTCCAGAAACCTTATTTTAAACCATAAGCACGTAGTTAAGTGTGTTGGTACCAAGTGAAGCATGTCTGACTCTTCGAGCATGACTTAATTAGCTATTTTTATTTGTTACTAATATTATATTACCTAAACACCAAAAACAGATTCAATCCATTAAGAAGGTTGTCACGCCATCCATCGTGGGAAGAGTCACTCGGTTCGCACAAAAACTACATTTGGAAAGAACAGTGGCATTAAGAAAATCAAAGGCTTATTATCAACTAAAACATAAAAAGAAGCTATTAAATAAAAAAACTACTAATTCAAAAAGAATCTAATTAGTGAAACAATAACTAATAAGAAAACAAACATAAAGAAGCTACAAAGCAAAAACTATTGAAATCATAACGAATATACATAATGAGAGAGTAGAGAGAATATATACATAATGAGAAAGAAGAAAATAGTATTAAGTTAATTACATGCCAAATGCCTCAGAATCAACAAACTATATCAAATAAACTCCACCCCTCCCCCCTCCCGAATAAAAAATAAGCATTGTCCCTAATGCATAACAAAATAAGAGTAAAGGAAGGGTAAGAGTGAAGAAAAACTCCCTATGGCGTTGTGGCCATCTCTCTGTCCCCAGCTGTGGCACCGAACTCAGCCTCATCCAATTGGATCTCATCATCCTCGACTCCCGGAGTGGGGGGTTTGTGAACATCTGACATACTGCCTCGGTAGTGTCATCAGCAATGGCTGGCTCCTTAGACTGGCCAACTGGTGTTGTAGGTGCTGTAGGATCTGGGACTGGGTGGTGCGGGTCAATCAGCATATCAAATGAAATGTCTTCGGCTGCTGCAAGCTTGGTAACCTGTCTCCGGAGCTTGTCCATTGACTTCTTGGAGGCCTGGGACTTCCACATATTATTCACTTCCTTGACCAACTCTTCTATTAATGACCCATGTTGCACTATAGTGGCCATTATTGTGTTATGATTCTCCAAAAGCTTCTTCAAGATTTATTCAATTCTAGGGGGAATCTAGGCTGCTAGAATGGATCACTGTGCTGCAACATGACTAGATATGTCGAGACAACTTTACAGTATCTAGCTGTATCTAGTTGTTAAGGCTCGCCAGTGCTTGGGAGACGCAATGCAGAAAGTGAAGTAGTGGGCATAGGCACCGGCTTCAAAGCCGAGATGGAAGGCACTGAGGCTGAAGGTGGGGGCATGGATGTTGCACTAGCTGAAGGCTCTGCTGAAGTGGAGGGCATGACGGGTGTCTCTGCAGCTACCACCGATGGATTCAGATTGGCCTATGGTGGTAGTCGGCTGACCCTTTCTCTTAGGGTTGTGTGCATCCATCAGAGAATACCATGAGAAAGGATTCTTAGCCCAAACCTTCGTATCAAAATCTCTCGGCTCCACCCGTGCATCCATAAGATACTCAGTAATGGTGTTGGGATACGGGTAGGAGGTATCAGCTTACATGGTGACCACATATATGTTGGTTGACATCACTGCACCACATTGATCGGGTACCCGACCATGATGGAGGCGACTAGAACTGCTCACAGAATAGGAAGATTTGTTTCATTTTGGCACGGGTCTAATCTGCTGTAGACAAATGTCTGACATCCCTTTGCCTCAAAGTTCAAGGTGTTCCTCTAAATAAGAACCCCTGTTGTGATCCATGGTGGTAGTGGCCCCGGAGCTGCAAGAATCTCAGCTAGCCATGGGCGAGCTGCATCTCCATTGCCAGGTTCTCCAAGTACTATGCAGGCTCAACATCATCAAACTCCAAGTAGGTGTTCAATGTGTGATGGTCAAACCGCACATTTAGACTCCTCAATTTGGTCACTTTTGTCCCCATTTTTTATGTGCATCACATTGGCGTAGAACTCCCAGACAAGATACTCCTTTGCGTCCACTGCGCTCTGGTGAACCAAACCCACCCCTTTCGCTCTCGGAACTGCCTCAAGACTACCGGATTGTATGTTTCAAGGTCTTTCAGTTGGAACTGTCACTGGATCACATTGGCCACCACCCATGGAAACTTGTGAAGGCAGCCAGACTAACGAGCCGGTCCTCCCAGCCCTCTTTCTTCTTCGACCGCTCAAGGCCGGCAACGGTAGTATCTCCCCCTCGACCATCATCTGGAATATCATCAATTGTATTCACTGGTGCCTCAATGACAGGTGTAGAGGAGGGCTCGAAAGGTTAAGTGTCACTCTCCGAACCCTCGGAGGTGCTATGTGATGTGGAAGGCTTGTCTCGGAGTTGATACCGTCCCGATGGCTTTGATTGAACAACCGACTGTTCTTGAACTGATTTTCCCTCCGATGCTTCCCTAGATGGGGCATAAGAACTGGATTTCGAGGGCTCTGCATTTCTTCCTCAGCCTGTTGTATCCTTCTTTGTGATTATCTTTTGGAGGGCGAGGGGTAAAGTACTTTTGCCTCGGCCCCTGGAAGGTTCACCCTGGCCCTTTGGAGTATCTCCTAGGCCTCAAGATCTAACCATTTTCTGTAACAAGCAACATCATGTGTTAGTTGTAATTCAAGTGTAAACATACAAGAACACACCAGAGAGACAGTGAACATCATAGTGTAAAACATGATTGCAGGGTAGGGGAGTGTCGTCCGCAGAATTATAAGTGCGGCCATAGGCTGGGCATTGCAAACCGCACAATTTAATCTTGCGGCCGTAGAACTGGATCTGCGGTCCGCACAACTATCAGTGCGACCGCAGAAGTGGAGTGTGATCCGCACATTTTCTATCGCGGTCGCACATTAGATTCACAAAAATGCCAAATATCTGATGACAGAGAGTGGGCTATTTTGCCGCCGCAATCACCTTTCTACGGCCGTAATGGAAATTCTGCAGTCCGCACAATTTTTATTGTGGCTGTAGAATCATGCTTGACCCAAGTCCCTAATCTCAACTTTTGCGGACCACACAATTTCTTGTGCGGCTGCGGATTTCAAAACAAAAACGATCAGAGATTCTAGGTTTTGCAATTTTTTGCACAAATTTGACATGGTTTTAACATTTAAGCATGATAATCAAGTCACTCATTCCCCGTAGAGCAATTACGAGTTGACCCACTACAGTTTAAATCCCACATGGTTGTAAAATTGAATTCCACTGACAAATGGCCTAAAACTAACTAACAAATTGTAAATTAAACCAAAAATTGAAAAATTCTACAAGTAATTGAGTCGTACCAGATATGAAGTTGTGAAAATGAGTGATCAAACATGTTGATTGTGTGTGGCAGATGATTTAACAAACGATTTCAATATTTTAGAATTGTGAGTGCTCAGAGAGGGAAAAACATGAACAGTAGCCCTAAGTCTACTATTTATACTGGACAGTCCGACTAAGGGACAAAGGGATGAGTGCGGCCGCAGAATTCCTACTGCGGTCTGCACTTTGTACCTGGGGCTCTGAAGCCCGTGTTGATCTACGGTTCGTAGAATTTGCAGTGCAACCACAGATTTATGTTGCGGACCGCAGATTTTGATGTGCGGCTGCAGTTTGGCCATTTTTCGACAAACCAACTTCAGAGAATTTGTATTTTCCCCTTCAATTTGTGCGATCCGCACTGCAATTATGCGACCGCAATTTACCTTTTGTTGTAGCAACCAAAATTGTGTGATCCGCAAAATGCACATGCGGTCCACACTTTTTCCACACTTAGCCAATTTTTCGGGCACTGTTCCTGTAAAGTACACTCACCCCTGCAATATACCTCAAATCCAGTTAGCACAAAAATAACACATATCTACAATTAAAGAAAAGAAAAGAAAAAAAATATGGGTTGCCTCCCAAGAAGTGCCTGATTTAACGCCACGGCATGACGCAAATTATCATTATTTTAAATGAATAACTGCCACCACGTGGCCATCATCTACCTTTCCCAAATAATGCTTCACCCGGTGATCATTGACTCGGAATACCTCGCCATTTTTTTTCTTCAAGTCCAATGCACCAAAAGGTGTCACACCCATAATTTCAAAGGAACCACTCCATTTAGATTTCAGCTTCTCGGGAAACATCTTCAATCGTGATTTGAACAACAAAACAAGACCGTCCACCTTGAACTCCTTGTTTCGGATGTATTTATCATGAAGGTACTTCATTTTCTCTTTATACAAGGACGAACTTGCATATGCATGGTACTGGAACTCATACAATTCATTCAAATGTGCAACCCATAAGATAGCGTCTGCATCCCAATCAAGATTCAATTTCTTTAAAGCCCACATGGCTTTGTGCTCAAGTTCCACCAGAAGATGACTAGCTTTGACAAACCCCATCCGGTATGGAGACATCCCGATAGAAGTTTTGAAAGCAGTCCGATAAGCCCATAGTGCATCATCAAGCTTCTTTGTCCAATCTGTCCGGTTAGCATTCACTGTTTTGGACAAGATATTCTTTTTCTCACGGTTGGAGACTTCCACTTGACCGCTAGCTTGTGGATGATAGGGATTCGCAACTTTATGAGTGACACAATACTTGGTAAGCAAAGTGTCAAAACCCTTGTTGTAAAAATGCGACCCCTCATCGCTTATGATAGCCCGCGGAGTACCAAATTTTGTGAAAACATTCTTCTTCAAGAACGTCACCACACTTCTTGTTTCATTACTGAGTAGATCAAGGGCCTCAACCCATGTAGACACATGATCAACCGCGACCAAGATGTAGGTGTTTCCACAATAACTCACAAAAAGGACCCATGAAGTCAATACCCCACACATCAAAGATATGAATCTCCAAATAGGTAATGAGAGGAATTTCATTCTTCTTCGAGATTCCACCACCCCGTTGGCATTCATTACATCTTTTCACCATATCACTTGCATCTTTGTAAAGAGTGGGCCAATAGAAACTGCAACTTAGCACTTTGGCTGCCGTTCTTGCTCCACCACGGTGACCACCATAAGGCGAAGAATAGCACACCTCAAGAATAACATTTTGCTATTCATCTGGTACACATATTCTAATTACACCATCCGTACAAATTCGAAAAAGGTATGGCTCATCCCAATAATAATCTTGACAATCCCGTTTGAGCTTCTTCCTTTGATTTGAAGAGAACTCATCCGGGATGATTCCATACACAAGGAAGTTTGTTGGATCCGCGAACCATGGAACCTCCTTCATTAAAATAGCCAAGAGTTGCTCGTCGGGGAAGGAGTCATTGATTTCAAGGTCATCATGCGGCTTCCCCTCCTTCTCCAAACGAGACAAGTGGTCTGCCGATTGATTTTCACTCCTTTTTCGATCTTGGATGTTAACATCAAACTCTTGAAACAATAGCATCCATCTCATTAACCGAGCTTTTGAATCTTTCTTACTCATAAGATAGCGAAGTGTCGTATGATCCGTATGAACAATAACCTCAAGTATGGGCGGATCTTCTCAATTGCAAACATAATAACAATGATCTCTTTCTCTGTAACGGTGTAATTGACTTGGGCATCATTTATGTTCTTAATAGCATATTAGACCGGATGAAAACCTTATTGATGCATTGCCCCAAAACTGCTACAACCGCTACATCACTAGCATCGCACATGAGCTCAAAAGGAATACGCCAATTAGGAGAGGTGATAATAAGAGTGGTTGTCAACTTGAACTTTAGCAATTCAAAGGCTCTCATGCAATCATCATTTAAGTGTAACTTTGCATCATTCTCTAAGAGCTTTCACAACGGATTCACCACTTTAGAAAAGTTCTTTATGAAGCGCCGGTAGAACCCCACGTGACCCAAGAAACTTTGCATGCCTTTCACTGAGGTTGTAGGTGGAAGTTTAGAAATCACCTCTATCTTTGCCTTGTCGACCTCTATGCCATTCTTGAAATTTTGTGGCCAAGAATAATGCCTTCCTCGACCATGAAATGGCATTTCTCCCTATTTAGCAGCAAGTTCGTTTGTTCACACCTTGCCAATAATCTATCCAAATTCGCGAAGCACTCATCAAAGGGATCCCCGACTACCAAGAAGTCATCCATAAAGACTTCAAGGTAGTCCTCTACCATATCCGTAAAGATCGCCATCATACACCTTTGAAAAGTCGTCGGTGCATTGCATAAGCCAAATGGCATCCGCTTGAAAGCGAAAGTGCTATAGGTATAGAAAGTTCTTGTGAAAGTTATTTTCTCTTGATCTTCTGGAGCAATAAGGATTTGGTTGTATCCCGAATATCCATCTAGAAAGAAATAGAAAGCACAATCGGCCAACCTATCGAGCATTTTGTCAACGAAGGGAAGTGGAAAATGGTCTTTCCTCATGACTTTGTTTAGTTTGCGATAGTACATACACACTCTCCACCCGGTCATCGTTCTTATGGGAATTAAATCATTCTTGTCATTGGTGACCACTGGCATGCCCCCTTCTTCGGGAGACATTGCACCGGAGAAGTCCACCAACTGTCAGAAATGGGGTAGACAACCCCCGCATCTTACCACTTGATGATCTCCTTTTTGACCACGTCTTGCATGGCTTCATTGAGTCTCCTTTGATGTCCAATGGATGGTTTGGCATCTTTCTCCAAGTTAGTCTTTTGCTTGCAAAATGCAGGGCTTATTCCCAGGGGCGGCTCAATATTATTGGGGGCCTGAAGCCAAACTTCTATAAGAGGCCTTTAATTATTTTTTTATAAAAAAAAAATTTCATATATATTATTTGTTTGAAATATAATTTTTTAGCTTTTTCAGATGCAAAATTATTTTTGATACCCAATTTTTCCTAAAACATATTTTAAAATGCATATATGTCTTCAAAATCATGCATTAGCATCAATTGGTATTTTTCCACAATTTTCTATATATTTTATTAATTTGCCCAGTATTTTATTCCAATAAATAATTACAAAATTGCATCAAAAATGATTTAAAAATATTTTCTTGATTTAATATTACTATTTATAGTCTTATTAAGTCCAAATTATTCTATAAATAGCCAAATTGGCATCTTTTGGCTATAATTGCAATAACTTTGGAATTATAGCCCATGCATATAATTTTGTTCTATTTTTTACCAGAAATTAGTCTTTTGCATCTTGAAATACCAAATAATCATTTTTGAAATATTTCTATGCATTAAATTTATTTTATAATTAGTAATTACTTCATCAAATTATTTTAATTAAATTATTTTGGTATTTAACAAATAGCCCCATTTTATTTCAATTATAGTCTATATAACCAGCCCAAATACCTTATAAACTAGCCCAAGACCCTCAGGCCCAAACATTAACCTGCCCGACCCAATACCCCGTCCAATCCCGAGCGTTGATCATTTTGATCAACGGTCCAGATCCCCCTTACCTTAATTAAACCCAAATGACCCCTTCCCCAAAACCCTCATTCTCTCACCCTCTCCGTCGTCACACTTCACTCTCCTCTCCAAATCTTCTCTGCCCTAACCCTAATCTCACCTCGCCGTCACTCTACATCGTCAACCATGGTGGTTCCTTACCAACCTCATGCCTCCCATGACTCTCTTATGCTGGTATTACTTGTCTCTAAAGTCCTCAAGGGACCAGGATCAGTCCACTTACGACTTTGGCTTTTGCTTTCCTGTTTCAGGCCGTTCTGGTTCGATCTCTAGTAAGATCTTCTTACTTTTGCCTAAACCTATGGATTTCTAAGCTTCGTCTTCATCTCTATGCTATCTTCTCAAAACCCTAATTTCTATCTTCGATCTTCTCAGATCTATACAGATATGAGATGAATCGAACCTATCTCACATGTTTCCTTGAAAGTTTTCTGGTTTTTCAAGTGATTTTCTGTTTTCCTAAAACTAGGGTTTATTGAAAATCATCTTCTCCAAAAGTTTTGAATGTTTAATCTTCTGTTCTTATGTGCTTTTGACTGATTTATGTTGAGTTTGCCTAAACCCTAGTCGATTTATGCTAAAACCCCAATTTTCTTATATTTTGCTTCGATTCTGGGTTTTCCGTGTTACTTGTGGCATTGTTTCATTTTTTGCTTTGACTTTCATGATTTCTTCTTAGTCTAATTCAGTGTCTTATGATTTTTACCCTAGTTCATCTCTATTAGGGTTTCTGAGTCGATTTCCGGACTAACTTCTATGTGTTTCTGAAGTTTTACTTAGCTCATTCTCTATTTGTGGAAGTTGATATCTTTCTCCCCAGAAATCAGTATTACATTGAAATTGTGATTGACTGATTCACTCTGTTAAAAATGCATGTGCATAATTCTTGATTATTTCGTTATTTATTCCCTTAATTAGTCATTTTTGCCTTATTTAATTGCATGTAATATCTAATGATTCCTTTATATGATTATCTTGCCTTAATTAGACCCCTGATTATTCTAAACCCCCTTATTTGGTTTGATTTGAACTTCTTGCCTTAATTAAATCCCTGATTATTACCGGATGGTCAATTACCTTTAATTAAAGGAGTCTATTCTAAAATCCTTATGTGATTGGATTCTATGATTTCCTTAATTGCTGGCTTCTGATTTCTTTTACCTTATTTGCTCTACTCTTGAACTACTATATAAACTCCCCTGCTCCACTTCTTAAAAACACGAACATTAGTTCACAAACACACACTCACACTCACACTCAAACTCTCTTTTCTTTCTCTGCTACTTGTTAACTTTTGATCTAGCCGGCGGCAAGCCAAGGCTAGATATTGGAACTACACTTGCTTTATATTCTGCACTCTTTTCTTCAACTAGTATATCTCTAGTTAAATTCTGAAACCTAACTTTATGTGTTTCATTCCTGCACTAGTTCATTAGTTAGGAATTCAATCCCTGTTCATGTTTACTACTTTGCTTAGAATGTCTAAATCTTGTTTTGTTCAGTGTGTAATTAGCATGTCCAAACTGTAATTGCCTATGTGATTTTTGTCTTGCATGTTTATTCAGTCCCTACCTATTCCTCTTCACTGAAGAGATCATGTTAAGTCACCTAGTCTCTTAGGGTATTCGATTGACCTTAATTGTGTGTCTAATTCTGTCCAGTACCCCATTGCTTTCAACATGGCTTTACTGCATCCTTGATCTATGTCCCCAATTACCTACTATCATGACTAACCTGTTAATTCTATAAAAACTCCTAAGCGTTCTATGCATTTGTTGTCTATATGCCTCCCTTTACCCAGTTCATATGTTCCTTAATGTGTATTCTATGTGTCCCCAACCCCTTTATCCCTGTGTGGAATCTTTTTGCCAAGTGTTTCTGAATCTGGTTGTTCTATGACCAATTGGTTTGTGTTCTGATTTCAAAAGTATTGTAGTGCTTTTCCCAAACTTTTTTACTACTAAACTAGTTCCTATTTTCAGAAAACCTTTTCACTCCTAGAGTTATCTCTACATTGTTTTCTCGCTACAAATCTTTCAAAACTATGTCAAGAATTCTCACTTCAATCTTAGGTCAATAGGTTATGTCCCTCCAGTGTGTGTACTTCCTTGGGATCCTTGAGATTCCTCCGAACTCTGGCACACAAGGGCTGGCCCTTCCACACTGCACTTACTCAGTTCTTGTTATGAAAAGTCTGGGTGTGAGCACTGCCCGGGATCCTTGAGGTCCTTTGGGAACTCTGACACACCTGGACATGAAATTGGTTCTGAAATCCTTGGCATTTAAGACTGCTGAAGGCCTGGTATCTTCAGGTCGTATTTGAGCCTGCTTCAGGCTCCCTATAGTTTAACTTCTTCTCTTTTTATTTCTTTATGTAATTCATTCAGCCATTGGTCTGTAATAATTAATTTGTAAACAAATATTGGGGTGATTAGTGAAAAGGGAGGGTAGCATATGGTACTGTGGGTAAAAATTGGGTAGAAACCATGTTCCTAGGCTTTATATTCTGCAAATCTGCATTAGAAGCCATGTCTTAGGAATGATGTGTTCATTTGCATCCAAATCATACTAAACATGCATTAGATATCATGTTCTTGGGGCTTCACGTTTTATTGTTTCAGCATATTATTAATCCATGCTTCAAGTTTGCATAAGTGCTTTCACTTAGAAATCCTGTTGTTAGGCTAATAACATTGTCTTAATGAAGCTACCATTCCTGTATGCATTTAGATATCATGTTCTAGTAATTCTACTTGCATTCGTTTGATTAAGCCTAGTTCCATTAAAATAAGTCACCGATCTTAAAAGGCATAAAAACGGTCTCACATATAAGGGTAAGTTTTCTGAGCATAAGTCGGTGCAAATTCCCTTTTAAAAGTCTGTGCCAGTTAAGACCTTTATTTGTTTACATATGTGTGCTTGGACTACTAATCTGTTAAGACCTTTATTTGTTTACATATGTGTGCTTGGACTACTAATCTGTTAAGACCTTTATTTTTTTACATATGTGTGCTTAGACTGTTTATTTGCTACTTGAATAAATTCACAAAGTATGTTTGGCCGGGACCCACAGTTGTGGACTTTGAGGGGTGCCTAACACCTTCCTCTTGAAGTAGCTTTAAGCCCTTACCCAATCTTTGGTTATGCAATTAGTGTTATGAATGACCCTTAATAGGTGCCCTAACGCACCTTAATTCGTTAGGTGGTGACTCTTCGAACTCATTATACCCTTTTTCCCAAAAAGGAAGCGAGTTGTCCCAATAATGTCGAAAACCCTGACCAATCCAAAAGGAGTGGGGCGCGGCAATTATGAATATTTATTTTATAATAAATTTCTTCTAATAGATATTTTTCAATTGTTAATATAATTAATCCATTTAATATCTTGTGCCATGGTTGAACTTAAGTAAGATTTTATCAATTTTAATTTAAAAAACTTATTTCAAATTTCTAGTTTGATATCGAGGACGACCCGAGATAACTGTTACAGGAACTGTTACCATTATTCTATATGCAATATAATCATTTGAAAAAGAATCAAGTCTTTTTATTGGATTGAGTATATCAATTAGAGTACTATCATACCTTTTTTGGAATTATATCAAAGATTCAATCTTTTTTCCTTAAGTTTTGAATAACTTAATTCATACTTTATATTTGGCATATTTAAATTTGAATAAATACTAAAAGGATAATATATGCATACGTATTGAAAATATCAAGAAAAAAAACGTAGATGAAAACTAGTACTAAAAAGTTGGAATAGAAGGGTCCGATTCATTAATTTGATGTGAAAATAAATATTTGTTACTTTCAATATACTTCTGGTAGGCTTTAGCTTGATTGACGAAAAATACGGAACAATATGATCTATTGGAGGCATAAAGAAAAAATATAATAGTAGTAACATTTGGTGAGAACTAAGAAAGATCAGAAAAGGAAATTGAATATTGTGCAAACCAAGAAAGAAAGTGGAAAAGGTTTACATAATATTTAATGAGAAAAAGACTAAAAAAAAAGGAATAATCACTTGATACCTTTCATAAATTNTAAAAATACTAAAGAAAAAGGAATAATCACTTGATACCTTCCATAAATCTTGCATTTATACGTTAGGAGCCCATTTTTATGAAACAAAAATATTTTATTTTTATTTTTTTACCAAAATATGTAATAAGAGTAAAAGTACTTAATTAAAAAAAATTATTGGGTAAAAAATGGGGCCCCTTAAAATTGGGGGCCTAAATCTTGGGCTTTAGAGGCTTTACCCAAAAGTCGGACCTGCTTATTCCCCGAATATCCGCCAAAGTCCACCCAATAGCTTTCTTCCTCTTGTGGAGCACCGCCAATGTGGAGTCAACCTGTACGTTAGTCAAACAAGAGGAAGTAATAACCGGTAAAGTAGAGAAATGGCCAAGAAATTCATACCTAAGATGTGGAGGCAATGAATTCAACTCCAAGGTAGGAGGCTCTTCAATTGAAGGCTTTGTAGGAGGAGTTTTCCTATTCTCAAGATCTAAGGAAAGCTTTGGGGATTCATAGTTGTACGACCCCATTCCTTGTAAAGAATTTACACATTCCATGAAGCCATCCATCTTGTCATCATCAAATTTCAGAAACACAGCTTCCAACATATCACCCACATTAATCGTGGCACTTGTGTCATCAATAATCATGTCGCTCACCAAGTCCACGAAAGAACACACTTCAATGCTATTAAGTTGCTGCATCGATTTGCACACGTGAAACACCACATTTTCATCACCCACTCGGAAAGTGAGTTCTACGGCTTCCACATCAACAAGAGCCTTCCCCGTATCAAGGAAAGGTCTTCCAAGAATAATCGACAACTCATAGTCCACTTCACAATCAAGAATAACAAAATCCGCTGGGAGAATGAACTTGTCAACATGAACCAATACATCTTCAATCACTCCCAACGGTCTCTTCATTGTATGATCGTCCATTTGTAATCTCATAGATATGGGTCTTGGTTTCCCAATTCTCAAGGTCTTGAAAATCGAATAGGGCATCAAATTGATACTCGCCCGAAGATCACAAAGAGCTTTAGCAAACTCGGCACTTCCAATGGTACAAGGTATTGTGAAAGCACCAGGATCTTCCAATTTAGGACCCATTGAATGCACAATTGCACTCACTTGATGAGTGACTTTGATAGTTTTAAAATTCATCGACATCTTCTTTGTCACCAAGTCCTTCATAAACTTTGCATAACCGGTCATTTTCTCCAAGGCTTCAACTAATGGCACATTTATCGAGAGACTTTTCATCATGTTATTGAACTTTTTGAATTGATTCTTGCCATTTTGCTTGGCGAGCCTTTAATGATATGGATGAGGTGTCTTAGGCAATGGTTCCTTAGCCTTTTGCACTACCGGTTCCGGTATGTCAATAACATGATCCCTAGACGGGTTCACTTCCTCTTGAGTCTCTTCCACCGTGTCATCAATATCAACCCGCACTTCATCATTTGCTTGCACCACATTCTTTGGTATCTCTTCATCTTCTACCACTTTCTTATCATCCAGAAGTTGCCTTTGACTTGAGCTGGGTGCATTCCCACCTCTTCAACTTCTTGTAGTACGGCCACGGCATGCCCCGTATTGTTTCCACCCTTTGGGTTCACTACCGTGTCACTTGGTAGTGCCCCCTCAGGATGAGAGTTTAAAGCTTGAGAGATTTGCCCCATTTGCACTTCTAAGTTGCGGTAGAGGTGTTGTGTGAAGCAAGTTGGGCATCGGAGTCGACATTCTTCTCCATCACTTGCTTGAACTTGTTCTCAATGCGGCCCATTTCATTGTTGGAAGAACTAGGGTCATGGGAAGGATAAGGAGGTGGATTGCTTGGTTGTTGATAGTTTCAAAATTAATCGACAACTTCTTTATCACCAAGTCCTTCATAAACTCTGCATAACCGGTCATTTTCTCCAAGGCTTCAACTAACGATACATTTATCGAGAGACTCTTCATCATGTCAATGAACTTTTTGAATTGATTCTCGCCATTTTGCTTGGCGAGCCTTTAAGGATATGTGTGTACTGCCTTGGGATCCTTGAGATTCCTCCGAACTCTGGCACACTGGGGCTGGCCCTTCCACACTGCACTTACTCAGTTCTTGTTATAAAAAGTCTGGGTGTGAGCACAGCCCGAGATCCTTGAGGTCCTTAGGGAACTCTGACACACCTGGACATGAAATTGGTTCTGAAATCCTTGGCATTTGAGACTGTTGAAGGCCTGGTATCTTCAGGTCGTATTTGGGCCTGCCTTAGGCTCCTTATAGTTTAACTTCTTCTCTTTTTATTTATTTATGTAATTCATTCAGCCATTGGTCTGTAATAATTAATTTGTAAACAAATATTGGGGTGATTAATGAAAAGGGAGGGTAGTGTATGGGTAGAAACCATGTTCCTAGGCTTTATATTCTGCAAATCTGCATTAGAAGCCATGTCTTAGGACTGATGTGTTCATTTGCATCCAAATCATGCTAAACATGCATTAGATATCCTGTTCTTGGGGCTTCATGTTTTACTGTTTCAGCATATTACTAATCCATGCTTTAAGTTTGCATAAGTGCTTTCACTTAGAAATCATGTTGTTAGGCTAATAAAACTGTCTTAATGAAGCTATCATTCATGTATACATTTAGATATCATGTTCTAGGAATTCTACTTGCATTCGTTTTATTATGCCTAGTTCCATTAAAATAAGTCACCGATCTTAAAAGGCATAAAACGGTCTCACATATAGGGGTATGTTTTCTGAGCATAAGCCGGTGCAAATTCCCTTTTAAAAGTCTGTCACTTAGAACAACATGTTTGTAGGTTAAACGATTTCTAAACTGATAAACATCTCTTGTAATTGTGATTGCACAATCCCACGCCTAGGCAAGACTTAGGTAATTAATCTTTATAAACTGGAATTTGCGTGTTGATTGTGTTTACTGCTTAAATTCCTACATGCTACATGTCTTACAATCAGTAGGCAAACTGATTAGGACCCTGCCATTGCATTATGACACAGTGTTGCATGTTCTGTATATTAATGTTCACTTAGATACCCTTTCTTAGGATTCTTTCTCTAATAAAAAGCTGCCTTTGTCTGTGGTTTGATACGTGTTGTTTTTTTGCATTATGTGTGGAGGTGAATCTGAGCCTCTTAACTGTTTTTGTCACTTATGTGCTAGTCCTACTTGTTCTTTCTTGTCGCCTAGTTTTTTACCTTTTTAAAAACCATAGGGGTTTGTCTAGAACTGCCAGTATATTAGAGGTCCTAAACTCCTCCGGGACCCCAAAGAAGGGACGGGTAACAGCACGCGTAGAGCTCGTTAAACAAAACTCACTTAATAACCGCTAAGGGGTGGGACAATGGGTAGAAAAGGATATGATGACCTGTGCGCTAATGCAACGTGTAGCCCCTCATTGAGGAGTGATTACCGGGCATTGCACAGATATGATCCTATAGGATAAACAACTTAGGACCTCCCTTATCCTTTACATATGTGTGCTTGGACTGCTAATCTGTTAAGACCTTTATTTGTTTACATATGTGTGCTTAGACTGTTTATTTGCTACTTGAATGAATTCACAAAGTATGTTTGGCGGGGACCCATGATCACGCCCAACTCTAGTCCTAAAAAGGATAAGCAGTCACTGCAAATATAATCCGATCTAAAAGTCTGGAGTCGAATCCTACAGAGAACTAAGGTTTCGCTATAATTGTTCAATATTGCTAAGAAACGCAAGTCCAAAAAATTTCCTAATTATTGAGATTATAATATTTATTTCTAACTAATTAACTAAGAAACTAAATCAGTAAATTAACAACTAAAGATGCTAAGGGTTGGAGATTAAATTTAGGAGGTCTAGAGTTATGATTTCCCCAACTATCGGAATCCTTCCCGCTATGTTTTCTATAATTTCGCCTATGTATTCTCTACTGGTCGTGAGCACTTTAGGTGCCGTAGTTCTCTCTCAAGCAACTACAATAATTTACTAGACATATTCTCTCGAACTACGCTAGTTGGCTTTATCTAACCGCTCATTATGACCACGTCAAGGCTTTGTTCTTTCTAAACCTACCTTTAAACCTGCTATATTGATTTCTCACATACGTTAGGAGTGACGTTGTTCAACAACCACCTAAATATATATCCTTTCTCAAGAAACACATAATAAATAGGCACAGTCAATCGATATCCTTTCAATCAACAACAATAAACACGTATTTGAACAAGTACAGAAATCCAACGGCTCAATTATATAAAAACATAACAAGAATTTATCCTACAAAAGGTTCCATCAAAACCCTAGATAAAAAATTAGCTATTCATAATCGTATGTAAAAATACAATACTAAAAGTCATAACCAAGAATGAAAAATAATAAGAGGAAGGAAAAACTCGTAAAAGAATTTTCTGCCTTGCTCCTATTGTGTCTCTGCCTCCTTAGGTCGAATCTCTGTCTCAAATCTGTCCAATCTACTCAAAATACCATTTTTCCATGTATATATACCAAGTAGGGTCGGGCCCAAATATTATACCTTCTCCTATGCAAAAAAGGACAGTTTTTCAAGTCAGGAGTAGCACTGTCGCGCTAGACCACACTAGTGGCCACGCACAACGAAAAGTTTCTGCCTCATTTGCGCGTCAGGTCCGTGGTCGCGGTTTCAACCGCGTTTTTCACCCTGTTCCGTTTGAAATTTGGAAAAACGTAAAACATGAAAGTTTTATCTACTTGAGTTATATTTCCAACCATATATTATATATCCCAAATAGAGTTCGGAGAAAATAGTTATGTCTATTTTACTATACAGTGCGCAATATGCTTCCTCGAGTCTTCGTTTGTTCTTAACTATCAAATTTAACCCATGAACACGATCCCGGATTAATTCCTTGGGATTTTACTCAGAATTCAAAGATCCAAATCACTTGAATTCATTCTATAACATCTACATAGCTCGGAATCACTCCTACAAGGCATAAACAGACAATTAGTGTAAAACACTAGCGATTAAAGCTCAAACTCAATTAAAGTGCAGTAAAATAGAGTGTAATAAGCGACTAAAATATGCAATTATAGCCTATCATCAACACCCCACACTTAAGCTATTGCTCTTCCTCGAGCAATCAAACTACACTTTATATAGACACGACCTTTTTAAACAATTCTCCTGACTCATCATACCAAGAATATTTAAAATAGACTAAGCACAAGGGTGTAACACCTTCACCTCAAGATTTGACTCACAAGTACCACGCATTTATTTACAACTCACACACTTACTCTAGCGTAGAGGTTACTGACATTAACTTTCCTTCATGAATCAAGTGCCCTCACACAACAAAAGAGAGTAGTTCCACACAATAAAATTTAAGAACACTTAGGAACTTAAGATAGAAAGAATTCACTCACTCTCAGAAATAACATTCATATGCCACAAAAGATACACCATAGTCTTGCATGTAGTGTACTACTCTACTAATTGAGACCATTCAGTCTAGGATCAAGTAGGACTTTATTTGGTTGTAATGTAGGCTGCGGGACGGGTAGGATACATTTAGATATAAGAGTGACTACACCTCCCCAAGCACTTTAATACATACACTTTAACATTCAAACCCCATACTTATGTCAAACCAAACTCCGCCTTCACATCAATGTATTTTACCTCATACTTCTTTAAGCACAATTACATCAAGAGCCACCACTTATCAAGGATATATATTTTTTTTTTCACAACAATACAACTTTTTTTTTATTTTCTTTCTTTCTCTTTTTTTTTTATTTAAGTGGCTCTTACCTTTTCAAAACATTGCACCTTTCTCCTTATTTCATTAGTTCCACACTTCCACTCAAAAGTGAAACCAACCACCCC
This sequence comes from Nicotiana knightiana, assembly GCA_005239525.1. Taxonomy (NCBI): domain Eukaryota; kingdom Viridiplantae; phylum Streptophyta; class Magnoliopsida; order Solanales; family Solanaceae; genus Nicotiana; species Nicotiana knightiana. The sequence continues at coordinate 12,347 of ML404261.1, read as the reverse complement.
ACACTTTAACTTTTACACAGTTCATAACACTTCAAGTGCTCATGAGAGGTTAGAAGGTTCAAATAGATAGTTAATTCAAACAAAATGGGTAAGGCTTGTAATGTGGTTGCTAAAGAAACAAGATTACAGGCTAAAACAGGTTAACTATGATACATAATAATTAGGCGGGTAAAATATACATATGGCTCAACAAAGAAACGCCTATATCACTTCCAAGACTGAAATTTCGCTTTGCAAACACACGGGGCAAGTTCTAGGCATCAAATGCAATGAACAGAATAACACACAAATCTCACACACACATGGCACTTAACTCACTCAGGATTGGATTCATCAAGACACTCTAGTCAAAGCAGTTAATCAAATTCAAAATCATACAATTTAAGGTACTTATAGAAGAGTCAAAAACTGAGCCACGTCACAACCAAAGTACTCACTATTCTCAAGGCATAACAAAGTCAAAAGATATTGCTTCAATTCAAAACACAACACAATGGCTCCTATTCCTAAAAAAACTAACTACACCCGGTTCAAACAAAACCCTTGGAAAAGAACAGCGGCACAAAGAAAAACCAAGGGGAATTGCTACACTACCTAACAAAAGAAAATCTTTTTATTTTTTTTTCTTTAGACTTAAATCCCTCAAGAAAATTGTTTAATAGATCTATCGTCGGGAAAAGTTCAATCTTTTCTATTTTTGTAAAAAAAAAAAATTATTCAATTAAACTAATACAACTAAATTAGCATGGAAAGTCACCCAGACGATCTCTTCACCCACACTTAAAATTGTGCATTGTCCCCAATGCACATCATAACTATAAGAGGGTAAAAGAAACTCCCTGGTAGGCCAAAGGCCGAAGCACTAGCATCTCATGGGGTACTCAAACTTCTCCCAGGCCTGGTCCTTCGTGCGGGTACCTCACACTTAGTTCCAACCATCTGGTTTGCTATAGCATCCTTCCAATGGCTTTGCATTCCATGCTCCTAAAAAATCAAAAATAGACACTACAAGAATAATATAATAATAATAAAAATAAATAAATAAATAAAATAAACTAAATTAAAAATAAAAAAATAAAGTTGGGTTGCCTCCCAACAAGCGCTTGATTTAACGTCGCGGCGCGACGTGAATCACTTTTTGCCTCCACCTCGAGCTTATGAATTAAACCCCAAGTTTTGATTCAAGCTTATGATTATGGTCATGGGGCGGTGGAACGAATATAACTGGCCCAAGGAAATAATGTAGTATTCTGCACTCCTTGGCCTTTTTATGAGGTATGTAATCCTGACTTTCTGGCAAGAAGAATTCCAGAATATATGCACCTTGTTCCTCATTCCTTGACTCCTTAATTGGTTCGGATGACTCTATTTCCATATCATCATCCAAACATAATGTGGAAAAATGCTTGGAGTGTGGACCAATGCGCTCAAACACATGAACTTCAGAACTTTCAACATCCTCAACATCAATGATACTAGAGTCAACAAAATTTATATCCTCAAAGTCCTTGGCTGGCTCTAGCCTCACTTCTTCAACATCGACATCCTCAAATTGTAGTTGGCTAGGTTGTTGATGTTCTACTCTGACCTCCCCAATTAACACCTCAAATTCATGCTCTTCTTGGCTACTATCCTCAATATTGGCTTGTTGAGCATTAAAAGCTCCAACCAGTTGACTCAATTGAGCCTCCAACTTGCGAATAGTTGCCTCTTGCCTTTCTAGCTGCAATTGTTTCTCATTATTCTGTTCCAGAAGGCACTTTAACATATCTTTGATCTCCTTCAGGTCTGCATCCCCAGGTTCTTTGTTCCTATTAACTTCACAATAAAAGGTAGAACCGTCATAGTAAGGAGTTGGGGGAAGATAAAAAATATAAGCACAATCATAAAAGTGACCATTTTGACCACCACACATATCACACACATTCCGCACATAAGATTGAGTGGGTGCACATAACTCGCTCTCGAGAATATTTTGATAATTTTGTCCTGGGTGGTTTCCTCCACAATATGCATAATGAGGATCAAAAGTAGAATTACCAACATCCATATTCTCATAATTCCATGATGCCATGTTTTTCAAATTAACAAATAAAACTAAAATAAAGAAAATAAAAATTAAATATTGAAAAAATTCAAACTTGAAACCTAGCAATATGTACACCTACAGCTACACCATTAGTTCCCGACAACAGCGCCAAAATTTGACCACGCCCAACTCTAGTCCTAAAAAGGTTAAGCGGTCGCTGCAAATATAATCCGGTCTAAAAGTTCGGAGTCGAATCCCACAGAGAACTAAGGTTTCACTATAATTGTTCAATACTGCTAAGAAACGCAAGTCCAAATAATTTCCTAATTATTGAGATTATAATATTTATTTCTAACTAAGCTAAGAAACTAAAGCAGTAAATTAACAACTAAAGATACTAAAGGTTGAAGATTAAATTTAGGAGGTCTAAGTTATGATTTTCCCAACTATCGGAATCATTCCCGCTATGTTTTATATAATTTCGCCTATGTATTCTCTACTGGTCGTGAGCACTTTAGTTTCCGTAATTCTCTCTCGAGCAACTACAACAACTTACTAGACACATTCTCTCGAACTACGCTAGTTGGCTTTATCTAACCGCTCACTATTACTACGTCAAGGCTTTGTTCTTTCCAAACCTACCTTTACACCCGCTGTATTGATTTCTCACATACGTTAGGAGTGATGTTGTTCAACAACCACCTAAATATGTATCATTTCTCAAGAAACACATAATAAATAGGCACAGTCAATCGATGGCCATTCAATCAACAACAATAAACACATAGTTGAACCAATAGAGAAATCCAACGGCTCAATTATATAAAAACATAATAAAAATTTATCCTACAAAAAGTTCCATCAAAACCCTAGATAAAAAATTAGCTATTCATAATAGTATATAAAAATACAATACTAAAAGTCATAACCACCAATGAAAAATAAGAAGAGGAAGGAAAAACTCGTAGAAGAATTCCCCACCTTGCTCCTATTGTGTCTCTGCCTCCTTAGGTCGAATCTTTGTCTCAAATATGTCCAATCTACTCAAAATACCATTTTTCCATGTATATATACCAATTAGGGTCGGGACCACCCGTGGCCAACTCGAAGGGGCTGAAGTTCGACGCAGAGCTTTTTGGTTGTTAAGTTATAGCAGGACTTTATACCTTCTCCTACGCAAAAAAGGACAGTTTTTCAGGTCTAGAGTAGCGTGGCCGCACAAGACCATGCTAGTGGTCGCACATCGAAAAGTTTCTGCCCCATTTGCGCGTCAGATCCGTGGTCGCAGTTTCGACCGTATTTTTTACCCTGTTCCGTTTGGAATTTGGAAAAATGTAAAACATAAAACTTGTATCCCTTTGAGTTAGATTTCCAATTATATATTGTATACCCCAAATGGAGTTCGGAGAAAAAAGTTATGTCTATTTTACTAGACAGTGCGTAATATGCCTCCTCGAGTCTTCGTTTGTTCTTAACTATCAAATTTGACCCCTGAACACGATCCCGGCTTAATTCCTTGGGCTTTTACTCAGACTTCAAATCTCCAAATAACTTGAATTCATTAAATAACATCTACATAGCTCAGAATCTCTCCTACAAGGCATAAAACACACAATTAGTGTAAAACACTAGCGATTAAAGATCAAACTCAATTAAAGTGCAGTAAACTAGAGTGTAATAAGCGACTAAAATATGCAATTATAGCCTATAATCAACCCACATGTAATGACCCGACCGGTCATTTTGAGCTCTAGCGCGTCGTTCAACGGTTTGAGGCCGTGAGCAGCTTCGTTTAAGGTATTATGACCCGTGGGCGTGGTCGGAATTGAATTTCGGGAAATTTAAAGTTGATTTGGAAAGAAAATTCTCATTTCAGATGCCTTAAGTTGGAAGAATCAACTAAGATTGGAATTTTGAGTAAACGACCTCCAAATCAGGATTTGAAGGTTCATGCAGGTTCGTATGATGATTTCGTACTTGGGCATATGTCCGGATCAGGTTTTGGATAACCCGGGAGCATTTTGATGCATATTGTGGAAGTCAGCACTTTTGAAAAAATTTCCTAAGTTTGGCTTGAAGCGCATTTCAGTGATGTTGATTTTCGTTTGGGATTCCGAGTTTGGGAATAGCTTCGTATGGTAATTCTGGAGTTGGGAGCGCGATCGGAAGTGAATTTCGATGTCCGTAGGTCATTTTGGAGTCATTTGGCTAAAGATAGAAATTTGAAGGTTTTTGAGAAATTCGACCGGAAGTGGAAATTTAGATATCGAGGTTGGAATGCGATTCCGGAAGTTGGAGCAGGTCCATAATGTCGAATATGACTTGTGTGAAAATTTTGGGGTCAATTGGACGTGATTTGATAGGTTTCGGCATCGGATGTAGAAGTTGGCAATTTCTAAGTTCATAAAGTTGGGATTTGGGTGCGATTCATGGTTTCGATGTTGTTTGTTGTGATTTGAATCCTCGAGCAAATCCGTATTATGTTTTGGAATAGGTTGGTATAATTGGACGGGGTCCCCGGGGCCTCGGGTGGATTCTGGGTGGGTAACGGATCAATATTTGAAGTTGAAGAAAGATGAAGGTTGTTATCATCTGGTGTGACCACACCTGCGAGGATTTGGCCGCAGGTGCGGCTAAGGGCGCTGCAGGTGTGAAATTGGTCTGGAGCCAAGGAGGCCCGCATGTGCGGGAGATTTGGGCGCACCTGCGGAAGCGCAGGTGCGACAAGGGGACCGCAGGTGCGGAAATAGGCCCGGGCAGATTGTTTTTAAGTGAGAATTTGGACATTTCTCCATCTATTTTCATATGTTATGGGCGATTTTGAGGATCTTCAAGGAGAGGATTTCGTCAAGGATCGCAAGGTAAGTAATTTCTTCACGTTTTTGAATTAAATACAAGATTATTACATAGATTTTGTATGGGAAATTGAGGAAAATTTGGGAATATTGAAGGAAACCTAGAAACTTGGTAAATTAGAATTTAGCCATGAATTGAGCATGAATATTTGAGTAAATTGTATAATTGAACTAGTAAAGCTATGGTTAGAATGTATCTTCGAGAAATTTCGGATTCCGGGCACGTGGGCCCGAGGTCATTTTGGTCATTTCACTAAGCGGGTTTGGAAAATTATATAATTTGGAATGGTTGCAAATATTAGAGTATATTTTCATTGGGTTGTCATTGTTTGGATAGTTTTGGGGCGTTGTGCGTCCATTTGGAGTCATCGGAAGGGCTTGGAATAATGGTTATGGAATTTTGGAGCGAGGTAAGTCTCCTTTCTAACTTCGTGAGGGGGAATTGTCCCCCTAGGTGAACTAATTAAGTATGTGTTACAATCTGCGGGGGCTACATATGCACGAGGTGACGGGAGTCCGTGCGTAGCTACTATTATGCCATGTCCGGGTAACCTAGGACCCACTAGCATGCCTTACCTGTTATACCTGTGATCTTGTCTGTGATATTAGACTGCTAATATAACCGAAATTGTAATTGAATGACTAATGAAGATTAGAGTTTACTTTTCTAAACCAGTTAAAAAGAGAATTGATTTCCTTCGCGAGCAAATTGTATTTCCGGATAAGGTTGTATTATCAAACATTATAAAAACTTGGCAAGTGAATTTCAAAAGGATTTAAACATTATTTTATGGTTGTTAAAAGAGAAATCTGTCATTTACTTGAGTATTTGTTCTCCCGAAGTATTCGGGGTGGACTGTTGATTGTGCCTGACTGCATGTGACCGCTTCGCAATTTACATTCCGCGAGCAGAGTGTTATTTCCCCCACTCTCATGGGAGCGGGTTGTACGCCACGGCAGATTTAAAATGCACTTTTGGTACGGGCCGTTCGATCCTCGGCAGTGCATAGACATGATTATTATATTGAAAATTCACTTATGGGACGGGCCGTTCGATCCTCGGCAGTGGACAGAGATGATTATTATATTGAGAGATGCACTTTTGGTACGGTCCGTTCGATCCTCGGCAGTTCATAGACATGAGTATTTTATTGAGAGGTGCACTTTTGGTACGGGCCGTTCGATCCTCGGCAGTGCACAGAGTTGATTATTATGACGGCTCAAACTAGTTGTCCTTATCCCGTATGCGCATGCTAAATTGTTAAATATTTTTCATGGATTCTTAAAATTGACAAGATATTGGGGGAAAACAGAGTGGAAATTGTTTACTTAAGACATTTGGGAAAAAAGAGGAAGTTGTAACTGTTTTGTTTATTTCCTGTACTTACTTGGGTTTCAGTGCCTTATATATATTGTTGCTTTACTACCTTTACATGCCTACCGTGTTCATCTTATGATGTTAATTAACTTGCTGGCCCTTAGTGAGTGTCTAATTCGACCTCTCGTCACTACCTCTCTGAGGTTAGGCGGGGGACTTACTGAGTACACGTTGTTTTTGTACTCATGCTACACTTGTTGTGCATTTTATTGCACAGGTACTTTCATAGAAATGTGGAGGATTCGGAGACTTAGGCGAGCTGCATCATCCGGAGGCGATCCGCAGTTGACAGAGTCTCCCTCGTACTGTATTTATTCTTATTTTAGATTTCCTTGTCCAATTTGTATTTCGGACAGGCTTTGTGATATTGTATAAATTCTTAGAAACTGCTCATGTACTTGTGACACCGGGTTTTGGGATGTGTTGGGATATATTTGTTAAAGTGTAATATTCAAACTATTGTTTTACTTGGCAGATTTTATTCAGCTAACATGTAATTAAGTGAAAGGAAATGTTTTCATAAATGTTAAAACCGGAAAGTTATTTCAATTAATTAATGATTTGGCTTGCCTGACATTGATGTCCGGCGCCATCACAACCTTATGGATTTTGGGTCGTGACACCATGGTATCAGAGCGCTAGGTTCCCTTAGGTCTCACGAGTCATGAGCAAGTCTAGTAGAGTCTTGCGGATCGGTACGGAGACGTCTGTACTTATCTTCGAGAGGCTACAGGGCTGTTAGGAGCACTTCCCTTCTTGATTCCTCATCGTGCAATTTGATTCCCTTAAGGCTTATGCCTAAGTTTATTCTTACCCAATCTTACGCGTCGCGAAGCGCTTGCTGTGAATCCGAAATTTGAGGAATTTAAAATGGTGCTACGGATGTAATTCGAGATGTTTCCATGTGTAATTGGTTGGGCCGTTGTTATGGCCCTGCAAAGGAATAATATGTTGTTTCAGCTCAGTAGTTGTGTTTCTGAGAGCCTTAAGGCTATGCTCAAGTAGTGATGATACTTGCGATTGGTTGTCGCGCGATGTCGATATAATGATGGAATGCTTGCCCGTATGTTGGGGGTGATGAATGGTTTGAAGGGAGGTCTTCTCAGAGTGTGATTTCGGTATTTTAGTCCCGATAGAGGAAAGGCATTTAGATTATGAATGGTATGGTTGGGGTTGATAAACTATTAAGACTTGGTGTGTTCAAGTGAGGTGGGATATGCACCTATGACGTGGAGTCGTCGTCATTAATCGAATGGAATGTGTTAAGTTTGTCGGTGCTATGGTTTCTTCGATTGCATGGGGTCAGAGTATTGAGAAGAAGTATTGAAGAATGCGGTTGGCAAAGAATGGTCCTGAAGTAAGGCTAGGCGGTGGCTCCACTTCTAGGAAGCCAGGTGTAAGAAGCAAAATTCGAGCAGTCGCAAAGTGGGGGAGCGGCAGCATAGCTTTGAATTTGAAGATATTGTCGCGCATTTAATGGATGTCCATGAGAAGTGGACGGACTAGTAAATTTGGTAAATGAAGCAGGGCGTAGGATGGGGTATTGAAGTCGTAGACAGTGTGCATTTCAGCGTCGTTGGAAGGTGTCCGCAGGTGATTTCCACAGGTGGGTTATCTCCTGTGAATAGGTTAGCGTTGGCATAGTTGGCAAGTCTCGGTGAGGGGTTCTAGTGGACATTCGGTAGGAGGCAGAATGTGTGAATGATGCTAGAGAGTTTGAGTATTTAGGGAGTGCTAGCAAGAGAATTTGGAAGAATTGGACGAATTGGTCGAGCAAGATCGTGTTATCAAAGGAGAAAGGATCTCGGCCGTCTAGAGTGGTGCAAGGAGTAGCTTCAGGCTAAGTGGGGGAGTCCCACCATCTACAGTTGGGTTGCAGGATTGTGTTATCATAGGGTTGCGTATTGTCGGCGTGTTAGCAAGTTATTACAGCTAAGAGAAAGGAGTAAAATGGTAATTGTGCGTGGGATTTGATGAATATGTGCAAAAGCTGGCCCTGCCGGGCCAGGGTTAGACTTTGGAAGATTCAGAATTTATGCTTAAGGCATGGGTTAGTTGTAAGGATAGTGACTCAGTCACGTGCTTCAAGGAAAAGGGTGTTCATGTGCTAGAAGAGCCTTGGAGTTGATTATATTCGGGGCCAGTCAGAGTGGGTGACTCTCAATAGCGGTCCTAGTGGATTCAAAAGTTAAGAATGCGACGTTTAAGGGTTTCAGGAAGCAGTATGATCGAGAATCGAGCTTTTATAGAGTAATTTCTGAGAAAATAGAGGATGGTTGGAATGTTCCATGATATTTTTCAGCATGCAGGATAGTATTGGAGGAGTGAGAGAAATAAACTCCGGATTGTAGAAGATTATCAGGAGGGTATGAGACGGGTTGCGGGATTTAGGCAGCATAGTCTCGTGAATCAAGGTCACTCGGGATGAGTGAGGGTTGAGTTTTCTATAAGTTGAAGGAAGTTTCTATTATTCCTGAAGCGATTGAAGATGATTAAAAGAAGATAGATTGATTAGCCATGGTTGAAATGGCACATTTGCGGAAGTGATCAGTTCCTTTGATATGATTAAGTTATGCATGTGGTTTGTGCCTGTGTGTGCGGGACTTGTTGGCCGTCGTAACGGATTTCATGTGGGAGCATTTGAATGTTATGGCCTGTCAGGCGTAGGCGGATCCCGGAAGGGTTACGGTGGTATAGACTACTACTTATAAGGGTATGTTTTCTTAGCATAAGTCGGTGCAAATTCCCTTTTAAAAGTCTGTGCCACTTAGAACAACATGTTTGTTGGTTAAACAATTTCTAAACTGATAAACATCTCTTGTAATTGTGATTGCACAGTCCCACGCCTAGGCAAGCCTTAGGTAATTAATCTTTATAAACTAGAAATTGCGTGTTGATTGTGTTTATTGCTTAAAGTCCTACATGTCTTAAAATCAGTAGGCAAACTGATTAGGACCATGCCATTGCATTATGACACAGTGTTGCATGTTCTGTATATTAATGTTCACTTAGATACCCTGTCTTAGGATCCTTTCTCTAATAAAAAGCTGCTTTTGTCTGTGGTTTAAACGTGTTGTTTATTTGCATTATGTGTGGAGGTGAATCTGAGCCTCTTAACTGTTTTTGTCACTTATGTGCTAGTCCTACTTGTTCTTGCTTGTCGCCTAGTTTTTCCCTTTTTAAAAACCATAGGGGTTTGTCTAGAACTGCCAGTATACTAGAGGTCCTAAACTCCTCCGGGACCTCAAAGAAGGGACGGGTAACAGCACGCGTAGAGCTCGTTAAACAAAACTTGCTTAATAACCGCTAAGGGGTGGGACAATGGGTAGAAAAGGATATGATGACATGTGCGCTAATGCAACATGTAGCCCCTCATTGAGGAGTGATTACCGGGCATTGCACAGATATGATCCTATAGGATAAACAACTTAGGACCTCATTTATCCTTTACATGTGTGCTTGGACTGCTAATCTGTTAAAACCTTTATTTTTTTACATATGTGTGCTTGGACTACTAATCTGTTAAGACCTTTATTTTTTTACATATGTGTGCTTAGACTGTTTATTTGCTACTTGAATAAATTCACAAAGTATGTTTGGTCGGGACCCACAGTTGTGGACTTTGAGGGGTGCCTAACACCTTCCCCATGAAGTAACTTCAAGCCCTTACCCAATCTTTGGTTATGCAATTAGTGTTATGAATGACCCTTAATAGGTGCCCTAACGCACCTTAATTCGTTAGATGGCGACTTTCGAACTCATTATACCCTCTTTCCCAAAAAGGAAGTGAGTTGTCCCAATAATGTCGAAAACCCTGACCAATCCAAAAGGAGTGGGGCGCGGCAATTATGAATATTTATTTTATAATAAATTTCTTCTAATAGATATTTTTCAATTGTTAATATAATTAATCCATTTAATATCTTGTGCCATGGTTGAACTTAAGTAAGATTTTATCAATTTTAATTTAAAAAACTTATTTCAAATTTCTAGTTTGATATCGAGGACGACCCGAGATAACTGTTACAGGAACTGTTACCATTATTCTATATGCAATATAATCATTTGAAAAAGAATCAAGTTTTTTTATTGGATTGAGTATATCAATTAGAGTACTATCATACCTTTTTTTGGAATTATATCAAAGATTCAATTTTTTTCCTTAAGTTATGAATAACCAAATTCATAATTTATATTTGGCATATTTAAATTTGAATAAATATTGTTGTTTTAGACTTCAATACTACACAATATTATAAGTTAATTGTGCAGTACCCAATTTTTGAGTGTTGTCGAATAAGAAGAACCTGGTTCTTATTGGTGTACTACTTACTACTATTTGCGGAATAATAAAGCAATAAAGTAAAAACACGAATATTTTACGTGGAAAATACCTAGCTCAAAAGGTGAAAAAAACCACGACCTACTCCTCAATAGGATTTGCTCAAACACTTCACTAAACACTCTGAGCCAAACGGATTTAAAATATAAACTCTTTTGTAATCCTAGGACTAACTCTAATCCTCTTTGTATCAACTAGTCTCTAGCTAATTTCTACAGACTTCAAGCTAACTTTAACTTGAACAGAGTGTACCTATTACAATTTGCTTCTAAGGAAGCAGAAAAGATACAATGTTAAAACTCCTACTACAACTAACTAGACTCAATGATAAACAATGGAATTGTTTCTTCTAGTTGAACTGTAGCCTTTGCACAATACTTCTGCTTGCAAATATCCTAGGAATTTTGCTTATAGAACTTGATTCAATTTAGTCTTTGTGCGTCTTTGTGTCGTGAATTTCAGCAGTAATACTTTGAGTATTTATAAAGTCAGTTGTTGAGTTCTGGTCCGATTCTACCTGGGAGAACAAGTTCTTATCAAACTCAACTTCTTTCCTTCGTTTCTGTCCTAGATGAATTCAACTTCTGTCATCTTCATCAGATTGCAATCTTTTCGTATTAGGAGACATCCTCTTAGTTCTTTGATACTCAGCAATCATTGATATCTCCTATGCTTGTACGATTCTTGTGCCAACTGCTCCGTTCAGATGTGTATTCTTTGATGGACCTGGTTCAACTTGTCAATATTTGCCAATCTTCAAAACCCATTCAGTGACATGGGCTAACAAATTCTCCCTTTTGGATGATGACAAACTCTGTGCTTTTATCATGTATACACTTCAAACACTTTGTGTATTTTTAAGCATTAATCATTGAGAACCAGGTTCATTAGGTTATAAATATCACACAACACATCTTCCCCCTTTTGGCATCATCAAAAAGTTGCAAAATGATACTTACCAGTTTTTAATTCTTACTCATCGTCAATTTAGGCAACTGCAGGTGCAAACATGATTAATCATCATAAGAAACTAATAATGTAATCTAAATAATAAATTGAGACATTTTTTTTTAAAACAACAAGCTTTCAGTGATTAACATGGATGATCAGCACCAAAACAGATTAAAATCAAAACAGCCAAATCATGAGAAAAACAGAATAAAAACTGAAACAAACTAGACAATGTCCCGAACTGGGCACTTGATAGGTTTGGAGGGGGTAGCACTGGACATTCCTAAGGCTGGGAGGGTGCAGATGAGGTTAGGTTCTTGGTTTGTAGAAGGGACAGCATTTGGTGTAAAACACCTTCATTTTTCTCCTTCTCCTTTGTTAACTCAGCTTTGAGAGCATCACGCTCAGCTTCCACCTCAACTAAGCGAGACTTCAATCGAAGGATCTCCATATCCTTTAACTCGCTTTCCTGCACCAGAGTACGGACCTTACTGTTGACTGGTTGCTTCTGAGATGAACCAGGTTCATCTGCCAGGGCATTGACAGTATAATCACAAGACAGCATAGTGTCCTTCCCAAATAAATCCTTAGCAGTAGCCATCTCATCCTTCTCTGTAGGAACTCCAAAATGAGCAAGAACTGCAGTCAGAATAAATGCATAAGGGATCGCATGGGCTTTGGTTCCATTCACCACTCAGTCCAAGAGCTGGATGATAAAATCTGGCCAACTGATTTGCTTGCCTCTGTACAGACACTCCATGAGGGTTAAATCCATGTAGTTAGCAGTGTGTC